>CACRXP010001175.1:76263-102496 GCA_902702965.1 Spirometra erinaceieuropaei | reverse complement strand
AATCAACTGTGTGCAGGGATAATAGGGATATCTTCTATTCGCCGGCTGGCAAATTGCCGCAGCAAACGAATTTCCGCCATAGGCAACCCAATCGCGGTGGATGGGCTTTCGTTTTCGGCGGTCGAGCAAGGTATAGGCATCTTACATGAGAATAGTAAAGGAAAAGGGTGCTGGGTATGTCATAAGGGAGATGAAGGGCTGAAGAACTTAAATGACAGTAAATTAGTTGTCGACATACGCGACGACATGCCAACGGACCTCCATCGTGGAGGACACCGCCTGCCGACAGACGGCATGGGGATTCACATTTGAATCACTTCTCTGTCTCTGTCTGCCACTACTGTACACGCCTGGCAGTTTGCTATATTTACCTCTGAGACGACAACAAGACAGTCCGCGTCACCACCAGCAAGCACAGTCTACTGTTGTTTCTGCTGCGCCTTCTGCTTTTCTCCCGGTTTTACGCCATTATTGTCATTAATTTTGGCGTCCTCATCATCACCCTCTTCCTCCACCTTATCCTTCTTGCAACTCTCCTCCTCCTCCTCCTCCGAAACCTCCTCGATTGCTTCGAGCTCTGGAACAAACTTGAGCTTTCTTAACTGCGGTTTAGAGTACTGCATGGTTTTGTCTATTGCAAAGTAAAGAAGGCGGGTTTAAGTAGTAGGTAACGGCTGTGCAACGGTCGGAATGGGCAATGCAAGTACAGTGATTGACCTATCTCATGAAATGTTGACAGAAATTCTGAAATGCGTTTTCGATTAGAAAGGACTACTTGGTCGCGGTTGTAATACTGATTATCTTAAGGCATACCCTTATAACATTTTGGACTTGGCAGAACGTCGCCTTTAAATGAACTTCTTTTTAATTTCCTGTGGATAGCGTGCACAGTAAAAATGACTACCTAATTAGCATGCATTTTTTCCGTTGATTTTCCAAGGTCTTGAAAATTCAAATATATTTTATAGAAACCACAAACAAAAATATGCTTTCCTTTAGTCAATCAATAGAAAATAATGTATAATTTATATTATATACTTAAGGTAGGAGTATAATTAGGTTTTAAAAACATTTCTTATTATGAGACGTTTAATGCCCGCGATATGTCCATTCACATGGCATCGTACCTGGCCATTTACCAGTGCTCCTCATGAAATGTACAACATGGTTTGCATCCATTTTAAAATTTTATGGACCTGTGTGATACATCTTTAATGAGATAGAAATAAATTGGTTTTTCTTTTCGCGGAACGCATGCACCTTGCAGAGTGTAAGCACTAAGCACTAATGCAACGAATGCTCAAGCTCCAAATTTTTCGGCAATTAGGAAACTTTTTTAAATCCTAATCATGTTTTTTTCTTAAGTATTAAATATAAAGGAGGCGTGATTTTCTATTGATTGATTAATAGAAAGCATATTTTCGTTTGTGCTTTCCATAAAATATATTTGAATTTCAAAGACCATTGAAAATCAAAGGAAAAAAATGCATGCTAAGTAAGTAGCCTTTTTTACCGAGCACGCATTCTACAGGAGATTAGAAAGAAGTGCATTTAAAAGCCGACATACTGTCAAGTCCAATATTATAAAAAAAATATGCCTTAAGATACTCAGTTTTACAACCGCGACCAAGTTATCCTTCAAAGTCGAAAACGCATTTCAGAATTTTAGCCAACATTTCATCAGATAGCTCACGCACTGTAGTTAATGCACTTACTCAGCCTCCTGCATGCACGTTCACACGTTTGACCGCCACGCTGCCATCTTGACACTTGAAAGCCGACTTGCACAAGATCGATAACCCTCAGCCATTCGAATTCACCTCAGACAGTCATTATGACGCTGCAAACGGTGCGCGGTCTATGCCTGGAAATTCTGGTCATAGGTGCATTTATTCACATCATTTGCTGCTGCTGCTGTTGGTGCTTCTGCAGCTGGCCCCCCTCCGTCACGTCCGGTTTTACGCCATTATTGTCATTGGTACAGGCGTCCTCCTCCTCCTTCTCTAAATCCTTCTCATCCTCCTCCTCCTCCTCCTCGCGATCCCCCTCATTCTCCTGCTTATCATTCTCCGAAAACTCCTCGATTCCTTCGAGCTCTGGAACAAACTTGAGCTTTCTTAACTGCGGCTTAGGGTACTGCATGGTGTTTTCTATTGCGAAGTAAAGAATGCGGGTTTAAGTAGTCAGAAGCGGCTGAGCAACGGTTAGAATGCTAGTGCAAGTAGTTAAGGCACTTACTGAGACCTGACTGATCCGTCTCATCCTCTCGTACCAAGCCACTCTCTATTCTTCTACCAAATTCAGCTGTTTCCTCCGCCTTCTCCTTCTACTTCTCCTCATGCTGCTCCGCTTCGCCACATTCCGCATACCAGAATGCTACTGACTCAACACCAACCGAAGATGGTAGATCATTATACAGCCGACATATACAATAATTCCTTAGGCGCACATTGCTGAAGGGATTCTCAAGGAGAGAAGACATCTTCCCTTCACAGAGCTTCGTCCAGCAAAGAAACACTTCTTGAAGATTGAACAACGAAAACATAACGAGGAACAACGATGGGGTAGAAAGGACGATGCCTACAAGTAAAGAGATGAGATGTGTCCGTTAGTCTATAATCCGGTCTGCGTATACTCGGATAATTATATTAAGCCTGGAGCAATCGCAAAGGTAAAACATTACATTGTAGTAAGCAGGAATTTAAATGATATCACGAGGTGCATGAAGGGATTTAATGTGAGCACTTACCAATCAACAGGTAAAAAACAACATTCGCGACGCAAAAAAATCCAGAGAGTTGAAACCATCTCACAAATGATTTGAATAAATGCACGCATGAGGAGAATTTTCAGGCATAGACCTCGCACCGTTTGCAGCGTCATAATTACTGACTGAGGTGAATTCGAATGGCTGAGGGTTATCGACCTTCTGCAAGTCGCGGTTCAAGTGCCAAGATGGCAGCGTGGCGGTCGAACGAGTGCACGTGCATGCGCGAGGCCAGGTTGGGTTGTTTAGTAGGCTTCTGCCCCAAAGAAGACCTTTGCTTTCTCAGCACTCATGACTTGGTTGACACTTGGTGTAGGGTTTGCTTCATTGATACGAAAGGCAGAAAAGCGATGGCTTGGCGATGCCTCATGCTGTAGGCGTGTTTAATGGGAAAGACTGCTGTAGACGTGGAACGATAATTAAGATAGTATAGGAAACACTTTTAATTATTTTACACACAGCAAGTGTTTCCGGCCTCCACAAAACATTACCCTGTATAGTTTGACTTATTAAATTCCCGATTGGCCTTTGAAAACCACACTGCTGAATAGGGCGCCTAACGGCTGCGAGGTAATAGAAATTTAAACTACTAGAAAGGGTACCGGGGGCGAGGAACCTGAGTTATTTTTAAAAAATCGTTTCGGAACACTATATAGTTAAAGGCAAATCCGTGTCAGCCATTTGATCTACAAAGGTGTTGGTCGGATTATTCAGCCTAAAGGCCTTCCCCTTAGGGATACCCACTGGCTCAAAAAGATTTATCATTAGTCCTCGGAGGAAAAGGACAATGTGACGAACTTTGAAGCGAACGATGGAGTGAAAACGGTGAAAGTATGGAGGCAGATCATAAAATGGAGGAAGTAGGGGCCTGACGGTGACGGTTACCCGCTGATATTCGATGCCAACAATGACTGTCTGAATATTGCTCAGCCCAGCCACTGCCTGCAGACTGCAACATGTCAACGCCAAAATTGGATGGCTAAGCTGATTGATGATGAATTATGTGTTTGATACTGATAACGGAGATAGTGGCATTGTCGGTCGGGATGGCGCAAATGGTGGTGGTGGTATTGGGTACGTTGTCTCCAGAGGAAAGGTATAGCATAGTTTACCCAGTCAAATACGCCGCATCCCTGCGATCTGCCAGCTGGCCGTGGCCGCATCCGCAAAACTAACCTCCAGAAGATCCAAAGAAGAAACAACTCTCTGCATTTTGCTCTTTCTCCTCCATCTTTCCGCCCCGCTTATCGTCCCGGTCGCTTGTTTCTCCAGTCGCTCTAAAAGGCAGCAAACATTCCAGGCTGCCAGTGCGTGTAAAGTCACATTGCAAGGCCTGCGAATCATGAGCGTGATCCTAAGATGACCATGGAGTCCGCACTGGATTTTCGGCAAGAGATCTTCATTTAGAGTTTTGTTCAGAAGGACGCGATCAAAGATTTTCCCTGCGATGTTCAGCAAGAAGATGCCTCGATCGTTGTCGCAGCGTTGACGGTTTCCTTTCCGATTGTACAGATGCATGATGGTGATATTCTTGAAGTCCGCTGTTTTTCTATCACTTAATGTTTTTTAATGAGGCAGGAAGATGAAGACAGTCAGACACATCCTCGTCCGTTTGCCAACATTCCCCTTCACTATTCTGTACAGGATAAAGTGTCCTAACTAACTGGCCTCCTGCTTCTAACAACTTGGAACATGGCCTGAAGTTGAGGCGCCCTGAGCGTACACCATTCACGCTTAGCCGCTACACTGCCAACGCAGCCGCATCTGACAATAGCTCCTGCGTAGGGAACCGATAGTAACGAATGCGGGACACGGTCCAGTCGACGGCGTTGTCTGTCCTCGGTCTGATTGCAACAACGCCGCCATCAGCAACCTGCTCGCCGCGAATAACTGCCAACATAAAAACCTACGTCGACCGCTACTCCGATGACAATAGTGCTGCTTTCAACCGCAGCCTCTGCCTTCTATACCAGCGGCCGTGCGAAATGCAGGATGAGTGAACAGCTCACAAGGCTTAGGAGGTTCAAGGATGCGCAAACGGCAAGGAAGGGAAGAATTTCTTGTCCACGATCAATGCTGTTTATGGTCCAACAGCCAGAGGTAGTGCACCTCTCCTCAGCCTCGACATCAGTCCCCTCCTTACCGAGAAGACACAATAACTTCAGGGATGCATTGAGCTATTCTTAGACATCCTCAACCGTTCGACCAACATATTCGACGCGGACGGCGTCCGTCTGCCGCAAGTAGTGACCAACTTTGCCCACGACTATTAATACATTTCAACAAAACCATCTGGAACGTGCGGCAGCTCTCCAGCAGACAAGCGTCCGTTAATGACGCGATCGCTGCAGAGGTCTCAAAGCACGTTGGCACACCAAAAGTACCACCAACACAATTGCTATAACTACAATTACCAACACCACCAACACCACCAACACCACATCCACCAAAACCAACGTCAAAACAACCAACATCACAATCATCTTCTTCTTCATCGTCATCACCACCACCACCACCAACATCATCATCATTCATCATCGTTGACATTTCGCAGTCCACAGGCAGTAGCTGGGCTGTCCAGTCTTCACACAAGCGTTGTTAACATCTAATATCAGAGTGTAACCGTCATCTTTTTCATACGGCACGAGTTGGAAGTTCAGTGTACGATTGCGGCGATGTCCACGGTGCGCGCAAACACAGGCTTGAGATTACAGCCGTGGCATACTCAAGCCCCGAATTCCATCCTTATATGATCTGTCTCCCTACATTCACCCTCACCCTGCTTCGTCCGCCTATCATGAATCATTTTGAGCCAGTGTGTATCCCTTAGAGCAAGTCCTTACTGCTGAATGAACCGACCAAAACGTTTGTTGGCCAAGTGGCTGATCCAGCTTATACCATGATCGATATCCTGCTCAGAAGAGATGATTTTAACATAAATCATGCATCTCTCCCTCTATCCTTTCTACTCTCTTTCAATCTTCAATCCCACGCAGCTGTTAGGCGTCCTATTCAGCAGTGTGTTTTTCAAAGTCCAATCGGTAATTCGATAGGTCAACCTCTTACGGTTTAATAAAATATTTACCAACTGTTCCATGTCTACAGCAGTCTTTCCCATTAAACACTCCTACAGCATGAGGCATCGCCAAGTCGTCGCTTATCTGCCTTTCGTCTCAATGTAAGAAAACGCAGCACACAGTGTCAACCAAGTGATTAGTGTTCAGAAAGTAAAGGTCTCCTTAGGGACAGAAGCTTCCTCAACATCCCACCTTCGCCTCGCTCATGCACATGCACACGTTCGACCGCCACGCTGCCATCTTGGCACTTGAGCCGCGACTTGCAGAAGATCGATTACCCTCAGGCATTCGAATTCACCTCAGTCAGTAATTATGACGACGCAAACGGTGCGAGGTCTAAGCCTGGAGATTTTGCTCATGCGTGCATTTAGTCAAATCATTTGCGAGATGATTTCAACTTTCTGGATTAATTGCGTCGCCTATGTTATTTTTTTCCTGTTGATTGGTGAGTGCTGACATTAAATCCCTTCATGCACCTCGTGATATCATTTAAATTACTGCTCACTGCAATGCAATGTTTTACCTTTGCGATTTCTCCAGGCTTAATATAATTATCCGAGTATACGCAGACAGGATTATAGACTAACAGGCACATCTCATCTCTTTTCTTGTAGGCATCGTCCTTTCTACCCCATCGTTGTTCCTTGTTATGTTTTTGTTGTTCAATCTTCAAGAAGTGTTTCTTTGCTGGACGAAGGTCTGTGAAGGGAAGATGTCTTCTCTCCTTGAGATTCCCTTCAGCAATGTGCGCCTAAGGAATGATTGCATAGGTCGGCGGTATAATGATCTAGCATCGGCGGTTGGTGTTGAGTCGGACACTTTCGCTGCCCGTCGCCTTAAACGCCGTCATTCTGTCCCGCTTGTCCTTTTATCTGTCTGTAGATCTCGCTGTTGGGACCGTACAGGATTTGGCATTCATTTCGCGAGAGCTCGGGTCCAATTGACGCTGCTCCTTTGTTGATTGCCTGCAGGAGGTCACTTTCTGTGACACAGAAAATGGGCACAAGCCTTTGTCTAATAATCTCAACGGCGGACACCGACGAAGAACAATATGCGCGAATAGGCAGACTGCGATAGGTGCTAACTGAGCCTCTTTTTCGCTACTTCTCACCAATAAAGACTTTTCAGACCAATTTTCTTTCATCGACTTCTGATGTTGGTGTCTTTGTGATGTCAATCATTAGGACTATCGAGTTAGCCCTTAATCGCAGCAAGTCTTTGCCGGCAGGAGCTGTTTGAAAAAGGTCAGTGCTCAAGTGGAATCAAAGAGGCTTTTTGAATGACTGCGCCTACAATGGGTAACCGATCTTATGCAATGTTGGCCGAAATGATGGAATTTTGGTTCCAAGTTAGGAAGGATTACTTAGGTGGGTTTGCTATATTGAATGCATGTCTTTTTGCCCTCCAGCAGAATCTAAATTCGGCAGAAAATTTCTACCTAATTAGCATGTATTTTTTCTAATGTTTTTGACGTTCTTACAAATTTAAATATATTCTATGGAAAACATGCCAAAAGGTATGCCTTCTTCTACTGCTTTGGTAGAAATCACATTTTCTTTATATTTCATACCCGAAGACGGTTTAGATTTAGGTTGTAAAATGTTTTCCAAATAAATGTAAGCCTTATTTATTATTGCAGTAGCGTTTTGCCTATTCATTCTACAAGGTGCATGCCTTCTGCTTTCGAAAAATCTTATGTTCCTCTGTAACTTTAAGAAGAATCAGCATAGAGTTTATAAAATTTCACAATGGATCCGATCTTTGATGTACATTTCATAAGGAGCATTGGTAAACGCATATGTGAGGTTCTGCGTGCGTGGATATCGCACAGTCTTACGCATAGTTTGAAGCATTTGTAAAACCGAAAGAAAACCTTTGTTAGGATGCAAAATTAAACAATTATGTGGTTTTTGTGCATGTTTTCTATAGTATATATTTAACTTTATAAGACCACAAAAAATCAATAGGTAGAGCGATAACTACATAAGTAGAAATTTGTTACCGACTGCGGTTTCTGCACGAGGTAAAAACGACATGCATTCAAAAGTCGATATCCTTATGAGTCCGCAATACTACAGGGCAATGCTGCATACTAACTGATGACATAGCCGCATCGACGTAATCCTTCTTAATCAAAAACGCATTTCCGGAATTCGGCAAGCATTTGATGAGATCGGTCTCGTACTGTGTGTCTGTGGTTAAAACATCACTATAAGGGATAGCTAAGCCAACGGAGCGGAATGCAGAGCAAACCCGAGTCTCTCAATAGCTGTCCGTGCATCATCCTTTGGAATCAGAAAGCATGTTCATGAGAGGCAACATATGGTCACCTCAGACCGGTGGGACTGACGGTATGAGTCGACTTTCCGGCAGAAACATTGTTAATGACGCTTAGGGGTTGGTGCAAGAAAATCATGAATACCTTTACTCTTTGAAAAACAGAGGACGCAGGCCTTCAAATTCGGCATTATGGTTAAGAAATGCAAGCATAGAAACTCCAAAAACGCCCTTGGAAGGGTTGGTGATGACATCGTTCTTGCCGAGGCGGTCAAACACCGCGGCATGATGTCACGTGTGTTCTATAGCACTCTGACTAACCAGGAGAAGGTCATCGATGCAAATGTGCCGGCGAAAAGCCACGCAAGACACAGTCGGTGAGCCTCCGAAACGTCTGGGCAGCATTGTGAATGCCAAAGGACATGTGGCTAAATCAAAAGAATGAAAGGAATAGCAATAGCAGTTTTGGGATTTCCTCACAAGCGACAGAAATCTGATGAAAGCTGCACTTAGGTCAATCTTCAACGACGAGTTTCTTAATACCATAATTTACGCTGATCCCCGTCAAAAAATGGAAGAAGTGGTTTAAAGGGTTGGAAGCAGGAAAGAAGCAATAGCTCAGGATTCCTTTGTACATGGAAACAGTCCAAAGCCTGATTTTGATTAAAGACAATAAAATGTAGTAAGTGGTTGTATTTGACTTATTATTGGCACTGCGTAACCTCCCCGGCAACAGGGTAGACGATGTTTCAAGTTCTCTATTACTTGTGATTATAAATGGTGTTTATACGCGAATGTAAACCAAATAATGGATGGTCTCAAAGAAGTAAGACAAAAACTATAACCTTACGTGATTTTCACTTTTTAAAATAATGATTGAAGATTTCTCTGCGTCAGACCCAGCGAATTTCACGAGAGCCAGATTACAAAATTTTCGCAACTTTGTTAATTTGTTATGAAAACGTGGGCGGATAGATAATAAATTAAGCCTTTGAGTGGTATTTGCGAATATAGCTAAACTGTAAATAACCCTAAAGCGCCCGAACCATAGGGACAGCCCATCACGGACGTTTTCTGCTGGTCGCAAACGCATGACTACGCTCCTACACGCGGCAGAACAGTGTTTTCTTTCGATTCGTGTGTTTCAAGTTGAGGTCACCAAACTTGTGAGCGTCTGTCTGAAGGGGCTGCTTACATGCTACTAAGTGAACGTTGGCGAGACCTGTCGTCGGCGTTGATTTCCTTTTACGCTCGCACGAACCGCACTGTAAACTAGCGAGATGCTTTACTGTCGGTACTCGGCTACTAATTTCGGATGCCTTTTCTCAGCGTGCACAAACCTACACCTTACACGTGGCCGAAAGCAAAGACTCTGACTGTCTTTAGACGACCGAAGTAGGTGCCCTAATCTTACTTCGTCGTAGTTTATATCGCTCCTAGTCTGGTTTACTCATCTAGGTGTTGTCAAGCCCGTGACGTGGAACTTTGTTTTAATTACCTGCTTATGTTCTTTTTATGCCCTGACGCGATATCAGGAGACGGCAGGTTATTGCGTCCAGCGCTACCATTTAGACAAGCCCTAAGGCAGGATCTGAAGAATTATAATTCCCAAATGATCATAGACACAATTAAGGCAACTGTTGTTTACCTATACGAACACCCTTGCGCTCAAGGATATAGAGTCTCAAGAACGCCCTTGTGACTTTCAAAGGAAGCGAATAGGAAAGTCCTTAGGAACAGTATAGAAGATATTATCGAAATGATCAGCGGCCTGACGTCCCGGATTCTCACTTGTACACATTATTAGAGACAGTCGTAGGTCAAACGGACGTAGACACATAGAGTAGATAATTCAGAGTAAGCAGTTGCCATATCATTAGATATCTAGAGTAATTAGACACACTCGCATTCATCACTGGGAATTCAAGCTTTATGTATTGCGTACTGGTAAGTGCCATGATTGACCGTAACATCACAACCGCTATTAATAATTATTGTGACGAATGTTCGACAGGTTATTTCGTGGTCACACGGAATTTTGGCCGTCCGCACCCTTGCAGCGTGGTCGAAAAGAATGACCAGGCAAAGTCTCAGCACAGAAAATAAAGGGGGGGGGAGCGGGAGAGAGGAAGGTGCAGTTGAGCGGCAAAGAAGGGCACAGAGGAAGGGCAGTCGGTTATTTGTCTAGCTTTCAATGTGAACTGGATTTTCGGTCAACCCATAAAAAGGGTTCCCGAAATAGCCCAATGAAAGATGTGTTGATAACAACCAGGGTGTCGTCATTCCAACAAGTTATAAACATGGCTGGTACTAGGTGAAAACCATGTGTTCCTTCCGTCACAGTGCTACTCTAGCAATCACGCATAATATAGGAGAGACCAGAGGTGTGTCTTTAATTTGTTCATGCATTACTGTGCCAAAAGCCAAAGAAAAAGCTATGTAAACTTGATCGGATATCTGGACTTCACGAACTTGTTCCTAAACTTATAGCGTTCGGTCTGTGTTCGGCTAACAAGGCCATTCACCAGAAGTTGTGTAATAGGGGTTAAGGAAGTAAAGACTTTCAAGGATATAATGGACTTATCTGGTTCTAGCCTCAGCTTTTTAATGCCTTCAAATAATTGACTTGCAGAAGCTAGGGTTATTATGGGACCTTCAGCTAAAAAGTTAGAAAACAAAAAAACTCATTTTTGTAAAACTATATGTCAGATTGCCACGGGGGTGCCGAAGGGCTTCAGTCGTATGTTTGCGTTATGCAACTTCGACAGACCGTACGAGCGAGCCTGGCGTGGTCGGCAAGCTTTGTGAAAAACAAGTTACTGCGTCTGATTGCGATTTCATTTTTTAGGTTCTTTCCGGCCTTTGCTTGCCTGAGTGATTGGGTTTTTTCATCTCGCTGGTACGGCATGGTTTATAAGGTTGTTGGTAATCGAGTAGGCGTTGTGATTTATTCTGGTATTCTTACTTGATGGGCACCACGAGGAAAATGTCAAAAACATGAGGCCTTGCGATGTGATTCAAAACCTCTGCATTTAACGTGAGAGCCGACAAAAGGGTATTTAAACTTGAAGCCTGTCAGCATTCCCCACCATGAACTGACCTTATGCTGTGTGATGATAGACAGACGATGCTATCATGCACGTATCTTGCGAGAGTTAAAATGTGCGCAGACGTCGGAAATGCACTCAAGAGGTCAAACGATCAGAGGTAGGTCTATTAGTAGCAGTCTTGCTTTACTCCAGAGAGGCTTAATGAACACCGACCAGAGATCATTTTTTGCAGTACAAGAGCAAACGATTATGTTACTCACCTACTATTCACTACGCTAAATTTGCAATGATGCGTTTCGACAGGTGCGACTACTATATTTTGCAGTCGTGAAGGTTTTCACGTTGTTCGTTTGTGAGTAATTATTTTACACCGATTAATAAGCACGCTGATCTGAATGTCAAAATAAAATGCGAAGGGAAAAATTTGACCAGCAGTCAAAGCACATCAGCTAAGAGAAAACCAGCTTTGAAATGTGCCGGTAGGAATAGGTTGGAGCTACTCGTTCTTTTAATAATGCGTCATATTTCGTGCATAGTGCCTCTCAAACTCGTTAAGAAAGGACGCCAGAATACCTTCGTAACTGCAATACCATAAAAATAACTTCCCTTCGAGTGTTAAAGTGCGTGGTCTGCCTGAGGACCTACAAATGCGGTGACAAACTAGCAGGCAGAGTATGAAATGGACTTGCGCTTCCTTTTTAGATTACCGAGTAGAATGGTTAAAATGGAAAACGCTTTTAACGGACCCTTTTCAGTAGTGCAAATACCAGTAGTCGTAGAGGACGTTTTCTGTTTCAATAAGAGAATCACACATCTGTTTATAATTAAGGTTTAACAGCAAGCGCGTCTGATTATTTCTCAGTGCGAGCATTGTATGCGTTATCCATTAGTGCAGATATATTTTAATAAGTAGTTTGACATTAATTTAGGCCGGACCTGATACGACCAGTCTTAAATCAGACCAATAATTTCAAATGGAACACAAACATCCCTTTACGAATTGGCGACCTAAGGAGTTTCTAGGTAAATATTGAAAGCCAGGGAGATCGCGACACACTTTCTGACTAATAACCTGTTTGGATTACGATAAAATCTCCATGGCACTGCAGTATATACTGCCTTTATAGATGCAGCTACGAGTTTTGAGTGGAAATTCAAGACGATTAATTAAAAAGATATAACCGAACACAATGTTGTAGTTTACTGTCGATTGTACTGCATTGAAAGGGCGTCTTAAAATATCTCCCCTTTCTTGGAAAGAATTCGAAAATATGAGACCTTGCGATGTGGTCTACAGCTTCTTCATTCAAGCTGACAGCCGACAAAGGATTTTTAAACTTTGAGCCTGTCAATATTCCCCTTTATGAGCTGACTTTATGCTGAAGGATGATTGACAGGCCATTTTCTCACATCTTGAACGCATACAAGATGTTAGATTTGGCCAGCTGACGTCATCTTTTGTGGTATACGTTCTACTTTAGTGCGTTACATGCAACGTGCAGCAATCTCTTCCTCTACAAACATTTACAGCCTTGGTACAATTGATCGCTTTTCTATTTTCTCTGTAAGCTGAGGAATTCAGCGAGTGAATAAGTGAATGTAACGACTGAGGTGGGCTTCGATAAGGCGACGCGGTGTGTGACTGCATTTCTTACAACTGCTTCGTCAAAGTTGGGTCCACATTTTATATCACAACTAACCATGCTACGTTACGTATGGAACCACCATAATGCAAACCTTTAGCTTTTCAAAAGAAATGAGTGTATGCCTACACTAATTCTTCTGACCCAACGCGAGTCACATGTGGGAATTTCCTAGCAATAATCCCCACAACTATTTACAAACATTCCATCGGATAAAATGTACGCACGCACACAATTCTGAACTGCGCTATCCCTTCCACACAGAGCTTAGTTGGCTTCCATTAAGAAATGGTTCAATTAGAAGAATAAGAACATTCAGATGCACAATTCTCTTTCGGATTATTTCCGCCAAGCATCATATAATTGTACATGGAAATTACGTAATCCAACAGGTAAATAGTCAAACCAATTTAGAGTCAGGTTTTCTTGATTTGCAGAAACTAAAAAGGAAAGGTCGTGAGTGAATGCAGTTTGTGAATGCAGCGGTTTCAGGAGCATGGCCTCTGCCTGCAATATTTAGATTTTGTTGACTAAGTATATTTCTAAACGCACTTTTCGCGAATTGCTATAATTGCATATTTAGGTAAGGTCCTTGGATTTGTAAATCTAATGTTATCAGGATGGAAAAACTAACATCCATTAAGAAGGCCTTTTACAAACGCATTGATGTTAGTCAATAATACTTGTTACATAAATTGACCAAATCTTATTTTGGATTTTTCATCGCGAAATTACATCGAGCAGCAGGACGTCGGACCATCCAAAACCCCTGCCCTTTAATATGCATTATCACTAGCTCGTTTTCCACTTAGACTCCTACTTCTGAAGCCGCAATTATTATGCTAGTTTTCCAAAGTGAAGTAAAACTTATCTTAAATGAATGAGACCGAAAAGGCAAATGCCAAGATCCATGAAGATTATGAAACTGCCTACTCGCAGACCTTAAGGTGAATGCCGAAATGTAATACTGTGCGCATGAACTATACGTATACACTATCCTGTTATGGTCGACATACCATGCATGTCAACTTAAGGTTCAGAATTCTGAATCAACTGCAAGATTCTCTTGCGTGCGTCGTCGACTGGTAGTTGATATAACCATAATACTTAACGCCATACTAAGCAAACAGTAAAACGGTATATACTACTATCGAAGGAGAAGCTTATTAAGTTATAGTTTGTTCTCTTAAGTGAATAATACCTGGGATGTTCACAAAAATGAGGAGATAAGCAAAGGTAGTTAATCGCTCATCAGAAAGTGTAGGAGGTAATGCACCAACACTAAACACTTAACGCAAGCATATACAAGAGTTTGGTGTTCCAAATCGCAATCAGCGGTTGTGTGCGGTAAAAGAAGACGCTATGATGACAGATGCTGATGCGTTTTGAACGTTTGTTGAGCAGGCACTTCTTGATTAGTAAGTGGTAGCAAATAACGAACCCCCAATTTCATCTTTCTTTATTAGCGCATTGCCCCTTCGAATTTCTTCCTTACAACCACGACGGAAAATTTAAAACCGTATTCTCGAGCCCGGATAGCTCAGTCGGTAGAGCATCAGACTTTTAATCTGAGGGTCCAGGGTTCGAGTCCCTGTTCGGGCGCGCCTTTTGAAGAACGCACGCTAGGTGAGGAGATTGGCCGATTTTTAAATATGCGCAGTATCTACAAAATTTTAGAAAGATAATCGTCTGCATTGTGATCTATGGTAGCATATATTTACTTGCTGCCATCATGTATAATGCAGTTGCTACTTACTTTATTTGGGTAGCATGACATGACTTAGCAAAACTGTTTTCCGATTCTATCTGGTCTCATTCCCTTTTGCATCATTCCCTTAATATATTTTTTAGGGTAAGCAGTTTGAAATATCCGTTTCTTCCGAGTGCTCAGCGCCTTGGTGCTCGTTGTCTCACCAGCTATTATCAAACATTCATTGGCGATCTGTGCTGCCATTTCATGTTTTTGGCATCCCCGTTCAGTGGACTATATATAGTCACATAACGTCACATGTTCTAATTGTGCAGCTTTTTTGAAATGGAGGAGAGGTGCGTTAAAGTCGTGTGCACGGCATTCGCAGGCGAGCCGGAGATGTACAAAGTGATTATCTTAGTTAACTGCAATATCTCGTCGACGTTCATCATATTACCTACGGGGAGGTGTTAGTTCGCGAACGGTGGCTATCTGTCGTGGGTATATGAATAACGCAATATTCTTCCCAGTGTTAGCTTCCCCCGAACTCTAGACGGATTTACTGAATATTGCTCTGCGTTGTCCTCAACTGCCCTCCAAGGGAAGGGCTTACCGTGCTGTGACGGTGATAGAGGATGATATGTGTTGCGAAATGCCAGACTGATCCTCGTCCAGTCGTCCTGAAGCTGACATTTGAAGTTATAAGGGTTTCCGCCAAAGTCGATTTTTCAACATCAGCTTGGACCTAAGTTTGGCTGAGTTTGTAAAATTGCATCTATAAAAGCCTGGAACATATGAACTGCTCGTGGCAAAGGAAGGCGCTTATGTGAAGAGCAGACGGAAGACAATAGGGGACGTAATCCATGCAAATGATCCAAAAGCCATGTCAAGACAGGTCGATTACAGCTGTTGATTAAACCCGGATAGGCTCACTTATGACATTCTGAATAGTCTAGCCATAGAAATGACGCAAATAAAGTCACATTAGTCTTAAGTCGATACACTCTACAACCGACACAGAAAGCTCATAGTGCTGAAGAATCTGCGGATACGCATATTAATATCTGAAGAAACCGTTCTGTTTGTACGTCATAACACCCTGACTTTCATGTCAGCTGACTTGCAACAAGGTTTAATCAAGCCGTTTAAATGAAACAATGGAAGGAATCACCGACTCTTGAGCACTTAGCCGAACACTTGGAGTGTCTGCAACATGCTCAAACACCAGAAGAACTGATGTGCTTTTCCGCCGCATAGTTGCAGGAGACGGCGAGGGATCTGTGAGGCAGACGCCTGGATGGAAACCTCCAGCTAATTTATATTTTCAACGATTAACCACAACACAGTCCCCCAGGATCTCTCCGGAACAATTCGACTGGTCAATAGTTTGCAGTACCACATAATTAATGTCATATATTGCCTCGTCCGAGTTTTGGGCCTGACAAACATTTCAACAGCTCACGTCACCTCCATATGCATTAGTCCCTTTAGTTACTCCCGTGGAGCAAACTACATTGGTCGTACGTGTCGGCGCCCGTCCACAAGAACACGAGATCGCCTGCCGGTATGGGTGAGGAGGGGTAAAGTTAAGACATTACACATTCCCATCCTAGCAGGCCTGGATGATTGTGGTCATCATGTAAATTCCAACGAAGACTTCCGTGTGATTAACAAGGTCCCACCTAAATATCCTGTAAGACTGGGTCACCGCTTAATATCAAGAACATAAGCGAGTCGCATTCGGCTACAACGGTTCTGTGCGCGGAGGAGAATTTCATGCACGCTCCGCGTCTGCCGTGGGCAAGGATCGATTAACAGTACGCATGTCTCCGCGTCCCCGTCCGCCCTCCCCTTGTGGTACGGCTCTACCTAACACTCACTGCTACTTACTGCCAATTCCCTCTTTATTCCCCACCCCGCTTATATGAAAAAACGATGTCTTATCGATTGATTTTGTCGTTAACACTTTTTAGTTTGTACCTCATTGAGATAAAGGTATAGAGTCCCGATCAGAATTTATCGACAGCACATGTATGTCCGCCAATTAGTTTTCTGAATTGCTCAATGGGTACTTTGGCATTTAAGGAGCATAACTTGGTCACAGAGACCGTGTGAAAGAAGGCTGGCAGATGGATCCGCTTTGTACATTGAGGGTCATAGATCACGAGGACTCTTGTTGGAGTGAGCACATATGCGGAAATTTTTATGACTTTGAAAAACACATACGGAATGCCCCTAAAGAAACAACGATAGTTTTTTTTGCAAAGAGAAAGTGGGTCGTTGTTTTTTCATAATTCGGATCTTTGTAACTCTGAACAGCCCACTGCATTTGTAGAAGAGAAATTGATGTTATTGAAACTATATATATATATATATATAAGTATATAAAGAGAATCAGGTGGTACCGAAAACGCAAAACGGAACGAGCATGTTCCGTAACATGATCGGCGAGCGCCCATTGTCATAACTATATATGTATAGCATTCCCTCCAAAGACAAGGGAGACTGGAATGGCCATTTCTGGCTTATTAGCCGTCGTCAGCCAGCCATACCCAAGCCCGAAGTGTGCCAATATATCATGCGCCGCTGTGCGGCTGCTGGTTGGGCTCGAGAGAGAGTCCATAAGGCACAACGGAACGAGTGAGTTCCGTATGAACGGTCGGTGAGCGCCCCCTACCAATATATATATATATATATATAGCAGCGAGGATGCGGGTAGATTGATACAGCACTGTTTCGGGCTTATTCTGCCTTCAATCAGCCAATCATAAACCTGACCACCAGCAGCTGAGACCAGAAACACAAAAATGCGCACAGACGCACCTGGCGCATTCGGTCCACCACTGAGGCCTACCAGATGGGTCATAAGCACTTCATTGAACCGAAGTTTATCAGTGCCTCGCCACCTGTCATTCTCTGTCATATATATATAATTCTGATTGAAGCAAAATGTGCGTTCTCGGATATAACTGAGAAGATAAGGCGATCACAGGAGCCATGAATTTATTTGCCTGACGTTTCGAAAGCAAACAATCTTCCATCATCGGAGGTGGGTTGCGTACTGCACGTCACAGCATTTAAGGGTTTTCTTTCGTGCTAGCGGGTCACTGACTTCCAGCGCGCAGCATCACACGGTATGGCGATGGTTGTCATGGCCGCATCGGTTCCTCCTCATTCTATGTCGGGTGTGTGGAGGGGGGGGGCGGCGCGGGGCGTAGCCGCGGCCATTGCTCTTGTTTGCATTGTCCGTTGTCCGCCCTCGACGCATCTCGCCTTCCTGCCCCGTTCGCACCTGCCCGTATCCGCGTGGATGATGGTTGTCATGCCACTGTTGACGTCGAGCTGCGGAGTCCTGTCGCTGTCGTGGGATCTCGTCTCGCTGTCCCGTTTAAACCTGCCCGTAACCGTGTTGACGGTGGTTGTCATGCCAGTGTTGACGTTGGGCTAGGGGGTCCTGTCACTGTCGGGCGTTCTCATCGAGTGCTGGCGTCTGTCTGCGTTCGGACCCAGAAGGCGGTCTCCTGGGTTTGCGTTCGCCGCCGGTTGTCCCCCGGTTTCGTCTGTTCCCGGTGCCTGTATATGGCCGTCCGCGTTCCCGCTTGGTCCGTGTTTGATTACTGCCGTCTCTGGCCTGACGACTCGTCGGTAGCCCTGCCTATTAAACTTCACCCGTAGACAGACCCCAGCACTCGATGAGGACGCCCGACATTGACAGAGCCCCCCAGCCCGACGTCAACACTGGCATGAACACCAACGTCAACACGGTTACGGGCAGGTGGGAATGGGACAGCGGGACGAGGCCCCACGACAGTGACAGGACCCCCAGCCCGACGTCGACAGTGGCGTGAAAACCATCGTCCACGCGGATACGGGCAGGTGCGAACGGGGCAGGAAGGCGAGATGCGTCGAGGGCGGACAACGGACAATGCAAACAAGAGCAATGGCCGCGGCTACGCCCCGCGCCGCCCCCCCCCCTCCACACACCCGACATAGAATGAGGAGGAACCGATGCGGCCATGACAACCATCGCCATACCGTGTGATGCTGCGCGCTGGAAGTCAGTGACACGCCAGCACGAAAGAAAACCCTTAAATGCTGTGACGTGCAGTACGCAACCCACCTCCGATGATGGAAGACTGTTTGATTTCGAAACGTCAAACAAATATATCCATGGTTCCTATGATCGCCTTATATTTTCATATGTGTATATGTATTTCGAAGTCGAATGTGTGCTTTGGGAAATGAAGTTTCTTGTGCAAGTTTTCGACGCCGGTTCCCCAAGTCGTCGTCAGGCGCAGACGGAAAGCAAATCCGCCAACACTGCTAACATCTTTTGTGCACGTAAAATCGATAATCGTTTGACGCTCACGCCAGGACGCGGACGTCTTTTGTGTCAGTCTGTTCGACTGGTCCTCGTCTCTTCCATATCTCCTTGATATTTCTGTACGCGGCATTCGACTCCATGTGCCGGTTGATGCATGATTCGTCTAAGTGCATGGCCTCAAGGAAC
This sequence comes from Spirometra erinaceieuropaei, assembly GCA_902702965.1. Taxonomy (NCBI): domain Eukaryota; kingdom Metazoa; phylum Platyhelminthes; class Cestoda; order Diphyllobothriidea; family Diphyllobothriidae; genus Spirometra; species Spirometra erinaceieuropaei. The sequence goes on along the minus strand of CACRXP010001175.1, from coordinate 83,482 downwards.
TCTCGGCCCTTCTGTGAGGGGCACACAGCGACAATGCGAGTTTTCTCCCAAGTGAAAGTGTGCCCGGTGTCCAGGGTGTGCATGGCCACTTGAGACAGATGCGCTCGCCTCTTCACTGCCAATGGTGTTCGTGGATGCGTGTAGAGGCGCGTTTTCCAGTCTGGCCGCAATAGACGGCATTACACGCTTCACAAGGGATCTTGTGAACTATTGAAGAACTATTGATGTCCCATGATATAGACGTCCCCACAACTGCCGTGCTCGAACTCATAGACCTATGCTTGGAAACCAACTTCTCATTCAACCAACAGTGCTATCAACAACTGAAAGGCGCTCCTATGGGATCCCCAATTTCTGGTTTTCTCGCTGAAGTCACAATGCAGAAACGGGAGACTACCGCTCTTCTGTCAATTAAACGTAAGTTGTGGCTGCGATATGTAGATGACACATTTGTTATCGTTAAAAAGGACCAATCGGAAGCGTTCCACAACAGTATAAACTTGACGATTCCGGGGATTACGTTCACACTCTAAAAGAAAGTCGACAGTAAACTGCCTTTCCTGAATGTTCTCGTACAACGGAAGACTGACGGAACACTACGTACATCAGTTTACCGCAAAGACACTTACGCGGAAATCATTCTACCTTATGAGAGCAATCAGCCAATTTCTCACAAACGGGGTGCTGTCAAAAGTCTGCTTGATCGAGCAAAAACACATTGCTCTGATGAAGAAGGCTAACAAAACGAACAAAAAATTCTTGTGTGAATTGTTTTCGCGCAATGGGTACCCAAGAGATTTTGTGCACCGATGCATGAGGCAGAAAGAGTCGAAGAGAAAGCAGCCAGATAGTCCAAATCAGACGGCCGAACCAAAAACTTGGCGAAAACTTCTGTACATTAAAAGTGTGTCTGAACTCGTTGAAAGACAATTAAGGAAGCACCAAATTCAGGTGGCGCACCGACAGACGACTACTTTGCGAACTCAGCTCGTGCACCCTAAAGATAAGGTTAACTATTTGGACAAAAAAGAAGTCGTTTACAAGATCCATTGTGAAGCGTGTGATGCCGTCTATTGTGGCCAGACTGGAAAATGCGCCTCTACACGCATCCACGAACACCATTGGCAGTGAAGAGGCGAGACCATCTGTCTCCAGTGGCCATGCACACCCTGGACACCGGGCACACTTTCGCTTTGGAGAAAACTCGCATTCATTTTGACCCAACTGTGAAAAACTCGGCGCCTCGGTGGGATTTGAACCCACGCAGTAAGGGGAAGGCTTTAGCGCAGCCAACGCTCTAACAACCTGAGCTACGAGGCCCCGCCGGACGACGCGAGTTTAATCACATTTGGGTCAAGTTACCCGCCCAACCTACTGCAACGTCTGGAATCCACCAAATCTGATACAGTAAGTTGTCTGCTCAAGCAGGATTTCCTAAGTAATTCACCTAGAATCTTCCAGATGACTACTAGGCTCGCGTAATTCATTGATGTTTTGGCAGATTTTGAATAATTCACATTGACCCAACTGTGAAACTCGCGTCGTGCGGCGGGGCCTCGTAGCTCAGGTGGTTAGAGTGTTGGCTGCGCTAAAGCCTTCCCCTTACTTCGTGGGTTCAAATCCCACCGAGGCGCCGAGTTTTTCACAGTTGGGTCAATATAAATTATTCGAAATCTGCCAAAACATCAATGAATTACGCGAGCCTGGTAGTCATCTGGTGGATTCTAGGCGAAATACTTAGGAAATCCTGCTTGAGCAGTCAACTTACTGTATCAGATTTGGTGGATTCCAGACGTTGCAGTAGGTTGGGCGGGTAACTTGTCCCAAATGTGATTATATATATATATATAGTGTTAGGGGGCGCTCACCGATTCTATAAATGCACATGTCTGACATGGTAGGTCATTTAGATGATCACTCGTTTTGAAAATTACCCAAAACATGATAGATTATAAACGTAGCTCTGCATACTCTTGTGGATGCTATCTGGTCGCAAGGGACCATGAAACGCTCATTGTTACGGCTGGCAGGGCTGTTTCTTAAGCGCACTCGAACGGGACCCCAGACTTTTGCAATTCGTCCTGCATAGAAGCCTGCCTATCGCAAATACGCGGTTAATGTGCTAGTCAGTTTTTTGGCACTTTGGCAATCCATTTTATATCTGTAAGTACGCCAGTTTCCCCTAGGAAGAAAACACTTAAAAGTGGTTTATTTGTTCGGCATCAAGTCGAAAGAGGCTACGTTTCACTTCGTTCCTCCTGCTCCCGGAACACAAACTTAGAAGCGTATTAATGACAAACGCGCCATATTGCACACCAAAGTTTTTTTATGAATTAGCAATGCTGAAAAGGATCCGTTTACCACGCAAAGTGCACAAAATTAAAAAAAACTTTGAATCAGAAGCATATCCAAATGTGTGACAGAAAAGTGTGCTGAGCAGACAGTGAGATTCGCAATAGAACTAATTTGTTTGCCTCATGTACGCAGCATTTTTGTGCGTATCATCGTCACGCGGCTTCCTCACAGCCTGTGAAATCCCTAAAATGATAAAATGAGTTTAACTGATGGAATGCACGATGGGATACAAATTCCCAAAATGCCCGACAAGTTATTTATACGACATAAATAAGGAGACTGTCACGTACAACACGTGGCCTATCTCAGGAAGACGGTACCGAAAAGATATAAGAATTTTGGATATCCTAAACGTTACGACTTGTGCTTGCTCAGCTAGCCCCTTCAAAGGAATGTCCTTTTTCTGGAGAATTCGTGTTCACGTACTTTCACCAAGCAAAATGTTCATAAATTGGAGCGCAACTGACGTCGCAGCACTTATCTCCAACTTTGTATGCCAATGGACTGGAATTCAGTAGTGCATCTAAGCGTACCTTTTATTTAAAGGGGAGTAGTTTCCTCTCGAGCCGTATTCCTGACAAACCTTGTCGGACTCGAAAATTTATTTTTTGACTGGGGATAACCTTGACAATTAACTTGCTAAAACAAAGTTTATTTTAAGAGAACCAAAGGTTTTAAAGATTTTTCGAAGTCATGTTAGCAGTGCTCTAATTGACCTAAGGCATATTCGTTGGTAATGTTCGTTGTAGACTGTCAGTTTATATGAAAATTAAAATTCGTGTTTGAGTGATTCTTTCAATGCGGCCCAAATGAGCTTCCACATGAAAAATAATGCCCAAACATTCCCTAAATTGGTGAGTGCATGCAGGATGCAAGTTATTTTAAAGTTTATAAAATATACGCTAGTACGAATATCCGTTTATGGGCAATGGGTTGAAAGCACTGAAAATTGTTAAGCATTCATTTATATTTCAGTGCCGATCTGAAACCCAAACGCTATTCAGAAGAAACGAAGTGTGCAAATTGAATTCGCGGAAGAAACATCATATATACAAATAAAAAATGGTGGGTTTCTGATTAGGACTGCAAACTTGCTACTTCAGATCGGCCTCAAGGCATTGCGATATATGAAAACTCTTGTTAAAACTTTTCTTGTATATGAATATAGGCACAATCTTGTTTCGCATCTTAAATTGCACCAGAGAAAAGCAAAAGTATCAGGAATAATACGAATAATCGGATAAATGTTTCGAATAAACACTCAGATGTTAGGCTAACGACAAACCGACATACCTAAATGTACGCTATTTTTAAAAGGAAGTAATATGGTAAATTTATTAAAACACTGTTTGAAAACGTTATTCTATGTATGCTTTCATACTTATTTAGACGTTTGCATGAGAAACACTCTGCACATCTTAAAACAAAGTTTACTAATTAAAAGCATTTACATGCTTTTCTAAGGTAATCGGCATTTAAAAGCACCGCAATAAAGACTATAATATATGTTTAAAAGTCTAAAATATAGTAAAGGTAATTTTAATCAATATTGACATTAGATCCATGAGTTTGCATAGCTTTGCAAGTGACTAGCAATAATAATTAATTTTTTTCACATTTCATAAGAAAAATTACCTAATCTATGTCCGCAAGCTATAATGCTGCAGAAAATATAATACAATACATGCTAAGTACCCTTAGATGAGCACTGGAGGGATGCCATTTCACATTCCTTCTTTGAATGGAAATTGTTTTCATTTTCATCGCAACCGCCGAATATAAACTTCTTGCATTTTCCCGTCTCACTGTTGTATCCGTATCGCTCAAGACGTGCTCTGCAGCGCCCCTTCTTAATTGGAATATTGCATATGTCCACGGAGGCTTAAATAAAATAAATCAAGCTTATGAGTCCGATTATCGCATAATGCGCTAATTGCTGTATTTAAAGTTATAAAACTTGTCCAAAACTCAAACTCTTCCAACAAGGGATGTGTACTAGCAAGGTGGTTTACCGAATGATCTATAAACGTCACCCTGCGGAACGACCAGTAACTGCTCGCTGCTGAAGCACGTGACGAACGATCGGCAGATGGGCCGTGACAAAGTTAAACACTTTACACATCTGAACGATAGCTATAGGCCATTTTCCAGAATGAGGTATCTTACATTAACTCGCCTTTTCAAAGAGCGACATACTGTCCATCTAGTAAAATTACTGAAGACCTACATTTAAAAATACCATTCATGCGAGAAAATGCAGTCTGGGACAATTAAATCTTAATTTGCGAAGCCTGCGGTGAGTCACAAATATCTTATATATATATATATATATATATATATAGGCAGAATGATATTACCGACAAAGACAAGGGCGACTGGAATGGCCATTTCTGGCTTATTAGCCGTCGTCAGCCAGCCATACCCAAGCACGAAGTGTGAAAAACCCGAGCCTCGAACGCACGACCTGTTGGTTTAGAAATCAACGCCTCTACTCACCGGGCCTATATATCATGCCTATATATCATGCGCCGCTGTGCGGCTGCTGGTTGGGCTCGAGAGAGAGTCCATAAGGCACAACGGAACGAGTGAGTTCCGTATGAACGATTGGTGAGCGCCCCCTAACATTGTATATTCCCGATCGAAAACCGAAAAGGCAACGGGCTCGTGGCCCGGTGAGTAGAGGCGTTGAATTCGAAACCAACAGGTCGCGAGTTCGAGGCTCGGGTGTTCCACATTTCGGGCTTGAGAATGGCTGGCTGACGACGGCTAATAAGCCAGAAATGGCCATTCCAGTCTCCCTTTAGTTTATCGGTAATATCATTCTGCCTATATATCATGCGCCGCTGCGCGGCAGGAGGTTGGGCTCGAGAGAGAGCCCTTAAGGCACAACGCAACGAGTGAGTTCCGTATGAAAGATCTGTGAGCGCCCCCTATCACTATATATATATATATATATTATGATAGTTGGCGCTCACCGATCAGGTTGCGGAACATGCTCGTTCCGTTGTGCCTTGGGGCTCATACTTAAACCCTCGCAGGCAGTCGCACAGCGACTAGTGATATATGTTGGAAAGGTAATACCGACAAAGACAAGGGAGACCGGAATGGCCATTTCTGGCTTATTAGCCGTCATCAGCCAGTCATACCCAACCCCAAGTGTGGATCACTTGAGATTCGAACCCGGGATCTTTGGTCATGGAGTTGAACGCTCTACCATTGAGCCACGGGCCCGTTGTCCTGTCGGTTGTGATCGGGAATATTAATTATGATAGTGGGCGCTCACCGATCAGGTTGCGGAACATGCTCGTTCCGTTGTGCCTTGGGGCTCATACTTAAACCCTCGCAGGCAGTCGCACAGCGACTAGTTGTAGACATAGATGAGATGATACCGACAAAGACAAGGGAGACCGGAATGGCCATTTCTGGCTTATTAGCCGTCATCAGCCAGCCATCATAATTAATATTCCCGATCACAACCGACAGGACAACGGGCCCGTGGCTCAATGGTAGAGCGTTCAACTCCATGACCAAAGATCCCGGGTTCGAATCTCAAGTGATCCACACTGGGGGTTGGGTATGACTGGCTGATGACGGCTAATAAGCCAGAAATGGCCATTCCGGTCTCCCTTGTCTTTGTCGGTATCATCTCATATATATATATATATATATGCACATACAGTAGGCATGTGACACTCTCTGTTGTGCTTTAGATCCTACTCCATTCCACAGCACTATCTGTGGGATGTTTTATGCAGTTAAGCATGTATAACCAGTGAATCATCTTATATAACGCTAACAAACGTCTGTTTTCCATGAGGATGAATTACCTCAATGGTCCTGTTGTATTGACTATACTGCAACGTAGTGTTGCGATTAAATAGACATACTAAGATTTTGCTCTAGAATAGATTTTTCGTTGCCGGCCGCATTGATGACACTGTACCAATGACTGGGGACGAATCATGAATGTTTTAATGACTTTCGACGACATCATCTGTTCAAATATGTGCTTAAATAAGACATAAAAATAATTATTCTCCTAATCATTTTGGAGCAATTCAAGTCACTTCCAAAAGTCATACCCCAAAAATGGTATATTTCGGATTGAATAATGTTTTTCAATTCTAGAATGATATTAATCTTCATCTGCCGTTGCATTTGGTAGAGGGTTTTCAGCATAATACCTCGATAATTTCCGTGCAGCGGAAGACGCATATTATTATATGCTCTTAAGTAAATGCCATAAGGGGAAATGAGTTCACATAGGGCAACTGTGGTTATAGGGGTTTACGGCTAAAGCTACGGTAAGACAAGGTAGGCTGTGCGATAACTAAGAAAAAAACAGGTGTTTTAAACAATATGCAAGTTGATTATAAGGGGTTAAATCCCAGCATAACCAGCGCATGATACAAACGTCCAGTTTTAATTACTAGCCTCGGTGTTTACAAAACCAGGCCTTGTGGATTTCTGGCTGATGACGACGTCGCTGCTGAATTTCAGGACGAGGCGAGCTCTAGCCAGCAATCTGGCCAAATCGAGGTTCTCGCTTAAATGTGGACATCTGCGGAAGTGATAAACGAGAAGTACTTATGCGACAAGAATACTGCGGATCCTTGGAAGACTGTTTCGGAATTAATTCGCAGACTGTAGTCTGCTGTCAAACCGCCATACCTAAATTTTCGCTAATTGGTAGCGGAAATGTAGATTGTGCCTTCGCTAAAACACTATTATTTACGTAATTTTCTTTTTGCCCTTATACTTAATTAGACGTTTCGTTGGCACTCTGTACGTCATAATACCACATTTACTCAATACCATGCCCTATCTGCTAGATTAACATCAAATCGGCAATTCAAAGCACCGC
>CACRXP010001175.1:5252-48590 GCA_902702965.1 Spirometra erinaceieuropaei | reverse complement strand
GTTTTGACTCTTTGAATTCAATGTAAGCATGTCATGAAATATATGCTTAAATTAACGCTTACCCTCTTCTTCTCCAAGAGCACCTGCGGTCAGAACAATGAGTAGCACGAATAACATCGTTCCCATTTTGCCCCCCTTTGGGCTGCCTTTTATATAGCTTTTGCTAACTACTTTGTCTTTTAGGCGTTGACTTTACCCAATATTCTAGCCTTCTCTGAACGCGATTTGTATTATTGGCAGGTGTCATTTTCGTTTCCTTTTTCGTCCTTTGTTGCATGAAATCCAGGCAGGCTAACGGATTATTTAGCATTTCCCATTCATACTGAAGAATGATAGTCTAATGTTGCGTTAAGTCGTCGACCTTTCCGTCGCTCATTTACCCTAATCCATCTGTTCAGTGAAATAAATTTCACAGTCGTTTCTTTACGTTAAACACCAAAATTTGAACTATCAAAGTAGCTGTACCAGCGACTTTGTTTCCTCGTCAAGGACTCAGAGTGGACATTGAAGTCAGCTGAGGAATTTTTGACTCGCATCCGACATCGTAGATTGGAGACAAACGAGGTGATGGTTTCCTTTGACGTAGTCTCACTGTATAGTTCTATTCCGCCCGACCTGGCCATCAACAATCTCGACGGACTTTTCCGAGAGAAATACGACGAGACCGAGCGACAGCTTAAGCGAGTGCACATCATCGAGCTCCTAGAACTGTGCCTTAAGACTTTCTTCACATTTAACGGCCAAGTGTACGAACAAAAATGGGAACGCCAATTAGTTCACCTCTGTATGGACTAATTGCCAAGGCGGTTTTGCAGAGGCTGAAGCGGCTGGTATTCAGCTCGTACCCTCCGAAAGTTTGGGCCACATATGTCGCCGACACATTCGTTATAATAAAAAGGAGCGACGAGCAAGGTTTCAAGGCAGTTTGAATCGGATATTTCCCGACATACAGTTCACTATGGAAGAATAGGCCGACAAGCGATTGTCCTTCCTAGACGTACAAGTTACAAAACTGGCAGACGGGAATATAAAGACGACGATCTACCGTAAGGCGGCTAACACTTGGCGCATCCTCCATTTCAGAAGTAACCACCCCGGTGGTCACAAACGCAGTTGTGTCAGGACCCTTTTCCAGCGCGCCCAAACACACTGCAGCGACGACGATGACAGGAAGAAGGAGCTGAATTACTTACGTGCTCTATTTGAAGCCAACGGTTATCAGAAATCGTTCAAACGCAAGTGTCTCAGAAAGTTACACTCAGGGCGGTCCAACGAGAAGAAACCAAGGCTCTGGTTCTCGATCCCCTATGGGAAGAACGTTTCAGAGGCAAATTCGAGAATTCTGAAACCTTTTAGAATTGCTGTGGCCCATAAACCAGCATCAACAATCAGACAGCAAATCACGAGGCCCAAAGACCCGCTTCCCGTGACAGAACAATCGGCGGTGGTCTACAGCATACGATGTCAAGATTGTGATGCCAAGTATGTTGGTGGAACGGAAAAAGGCCTCGGCACAAGATTTTACAAGCACCAGCCAGCAATCAACCGCAAGGATAAGCTGTCGTTGGTGTTTGGCCACACACTAGATCGGAATCACAGTTTCGCCTTCGCGAAAGCGAGTGTGATCGGCCGAGCCAATGATAAAATGGAAAGACTAATGCTGGAAAGTTGGTGCTCGAGTGGCACACTCACCTGGGCCATAGACCTACATCCAGTCTACCAGGTGCTCCGCGCAAGACTCAAGTCAGTTCAGGCAGGGCCGATGTCACGGATGAAAAGAGTCACACGGGGTCGACCACCGACGCTCGCGGAGAACGGAGAAGGCGCTGACCGAATGTCACGTGACCGGCGTGATACGCTGTCTCGCGTACGTACTCGCGAGGCCGGAAACACCATGCCTGAGGAATATCGATCGATCAGCCTGCGTCTGTTGAGGGGGAGGTCAACGAGCACGCCGACGCAGCGGCACCAAGGTTAGGCGTAAGGGGACACAAGCCACGCCAGTCCGCTAATGGCTGAGATCAGGGAGGCGAAAATTAGCCAACGGAAGTCAGGCTAGTCCACAAACGTGCGCTGGGCACGGTTATAACACGAGGCAGGCGGCAAGGCTCAACAGATCAAGGCCAGCAGGAAACGTCAGCGCACGACTCTGATGATGTAAACGAGAGAGTTTCCGAACCGTCAGTCTGAATACAACCTGGGCCATGCTTACTCTTCGTCTTCATCGGGGGATGATATACACGGTATTTAGTATATGTACAATTTGAAAATTTACACGTTCACGAGCGTTTGTGTTCTTGAACTATCTGCCGACTTAACGTTTTTTGTTTCTTAGGTTCCAGATATATGCCTTTTGGCAACACTCTCTGATTTTCAATTGGTGCTCTTCCAAACTTCCTAAGAGGCAAATTGTCATATACATCAGAAACGCCCCTGAAGAAATATCATCATTTTGATAACGATACGCAGTATTTGCCTCCTTTTTATTTCGGAGGGTTGCTTAAAACAGCAATAAACATTAGGCTCTGACGAAATGTTATCGCAATGTCTGTTTAAATTATTAGACTTTAAAGAAAACTTATCATGAATTCATAGTTTATTTGTAAAAATCCACTTTTTATATTTTTGAATTTGCAGGTATGATAAATTCACCCGTTTCACCGCTTGATAATTTTGAGAATTTCTGAAACATACACATGAGTACTTCTAGTTTCAGTGGATTTCCTTCCAGTCAGAAAAAGAAAGCGAGCGCTACAACAAGTATAACGCTGACTCTTTGGATGGCCCATGAATTACCATCATTCAGTGGTTTTAACGGTTCAGATTATATGTTTTACATAATCTGGCAAATAAACAGCCGCTGTCGCACTGGTAATGCACGGCCTCAAAAAACTGGAAAATATCGATAACCTATCTTATGGAACACTAACCGACGTTCTGAAGCGTGTTTTTTTATAATGGAAGGGTTGTATATTTGGAATTGCAAATTCTTTTATATTTTGGACTTATTCCATGATATTGCAGACAAGACGATATGTTATAGTTTGCAGGTACTTCTTTTCGTGTTCCTGCAGAGACCGCGCTCGGCAAAAAATAACTATATTTCTCCATAGATCTCGATGTCCCTGGAATTTCATGTACATTCTCGTGCTAATTATGTAGCATTTCATACATTTTTCTACCTTCATACTCAAAAAAACATTCTTCAGTTTCATCCATGTTTTACATTCTCGAATAATTTGAAACTCGATATGCCTTCTCGCGTTTGTTTGGTGTTTCAGTCTACAAACCGTATGTTTTCCATAGAAAGAAAGACATACATTTCTTTGTGCCATAGGTGGATCATAAAATGATTCAACGGATATAGATTGCGTTGTACCCTTAATGAGAAACCATTTTAAACGGACGACTATGATGTTTCTTGAGTGAACAGTGTACACTTATATAAAATCTCTTAGGTAGAAATTAATTAAACCTAAATATTATTATTTTTAGAGTATCGCGTTTAGTAGCGACATAGTATGCTGCAAAATAATCCCACGAAATTAATATTTTTATAGAGATGTACATGCAAAACACTAAAATTGCCAGGAACATGGTAATCGACGAAGAAAATACGTACAATTTAAGAAGCTATCTTACTTAATGCAGGCTTTGCAGACAGCCCAAAAGGAGGACATTTAAATGCTTACAACCCAGCACGTCTAAAATATCACGCAATTAGGCTAGAGGACTACCAGTTTTTCAAATTCAGATAGTCGGCTCTTTCTAAATGAAAAAACTTTAAGATTTCGGTTAACCTTTCATAAGATCAGGCATTGACTGTATTTGTAGGTTGAAAAATTTAAGTGACATAGCGTAAATTACTTCATGCAAACACTTATAGAGCTTAAATTGCACACGGTGGCGTACATATTCACCCCACCTAACGTCTGTAATATTAGAAAAACTTCCATGTATTTCGTGATTTTAATTGCTCTGTCGAGACTGAAATATGCCTGCATAGATCATATTTTCCAGGATGTAGAAGACATATAACTCAGTTAAAAGTTAATTTAGGCTGTCCCGTAACGATGACTATCATTCATCAAACTATAATTCCAGGGCGGCTCTAATATAACGGATAACACAAAGTCCTGTTTTAAATCCTGTCGTTAGCTTTACTAATGGAATGTATATTGGTAGCTGTAGTCATCATTTGTATTGCACAGTTGCGGCGCATATCGCACACGCTTTTGGCACTATGGTGCCTATTTCACAGACACGATTAGCATTTGCGCCACAAGGATAATAAACGATAAAATAAAAATATGAAGACCACCGGAAAATGAGATTAGGGCCTGTTGCTACCCCTCCCTCTATCGGCATATTGCCCCCTGCGCTACATACGAACACACTCCACAATGGTTTAAAATTTTCCACCTTCGTCGGGATTTGTGACTACTGGGCGCAGTGACGGATCATTAAGATTAAGAAATTGATTCGTAATCATCAATGCCATGATCCTCACGGAACTTCAAGGGTTCTTTCGATGGGACGTCCATTCTCCCACTGATCATTTTTCTGCCAACAGCACCGCGAAACTCCCAAAATCCAAGAACGGATGATACGTATGCATCATATTGTTGGTCTGGTTAAATTTCTCTTACCACAACTTTCAAAACTTCTCCAGTCAATTACCTTAGTAATGGTAATCGAACAAGTTCCTTCGTGATGTTGCCCAAAAAGTCCCCCCGGAGTCGGTATCGAACACTGTTGAAGGGGCCACAGAGTCAATATCAGTACCAATAGACCACGACCGATCACCAGACGGGCAAAAACATGATGGAACGAATAATGCACACTGTATAAACGAATACAGCATTGAGTCTCCTGCTAACAAATGTCCTCTCGTAAAACGGGCCAAGAGTGTAATAACCTAAATGGATGTCACGTACGAAAACGTTATCCGTGCTGTAGGCTTCAGACTTCTCTAGTAAGTCTTGGAGATGAAAAGTGAGATTAGCGACCTTAAAACGGTGATATAGAAGTTCATGAATCTTACTCGCCATTCACCTAAAAAGAGAACGTCAGTGGCGTCAGAACTTCAGAAAATAAGCAGAACATATCCTAGCACAGTCTCAGTAGCTGCGTTAGCCGTGCAGGAAGACGACGGCGCCTCTAAAAGCGGCCTTTTTTAAAAGAAAACTACGGCAAAATGGGATCTCAGAAAACGCAGAAGCGCCCCAGGATATTCCGAAAAGACAGTTTAGACCAGAGTGTCTGAATGTGAAAGCAGAGTCCACACACAATGCAGACAAATACCTCACTGCCGAAGGATGCATCGCAATACCAGGAGGCCAACGTGGGGGAATAACCCTATGGTAACTATGCCATGACTGCTGTCTCTGAATCAAACGATGATGAAAACGGAAACTGACGACATTTTCTCCCATGAACTACACAAATGACTAAAGTTTGTGTTGACTGTATAAAATTGCACTTTTAATCTCAAATGTGGTCACTTTTGCAGTCTCCTACCGCCAAAAGGTTTTCCGTAAATAAATATGTTACTGGCAACAGCGGAAATGGAATTCTCATTTTTAACTATCTCCACTAAATACGCTCGGCCGCTGGCGTTTGCAGTTGTATATCGTCCACCAAACCAGATTGCCGAACATGATAGACTTCTCCTAAGGGAACTTCACAAGACCTGCTCGAACAGAGACGTCCTTGTTGTCGGGGAAGGTTTCGAGTCCATTAAACACATTCGGACAGCATTTGCTCGAAATGGCAGCAGAAATACTACTTTTCCAGAATTTAACTCTCAGAATACGTGTTAGGGATTGGCGACGTTCGAATTGCCTCAACCCTGTACTACCTCAAGAAGAGGAGTGTGCTGGATTTACAAGATCTCCCGCCATTTGGTGTTAGTGATCATATTATGATGCTCTTCGAGTACTCCATGTTCACTCAGCCTGATTCACCTGAACAATTACTAGCAAATATCTGGGAGGGGGATTTTCCAGCATGCAAACGCAAGCCTTTGCAATACCGTGGACAACCACATTGCAGGGACAACTGAAGCACGTTTAGCTAACTGGTCAAAAGGGTCGTTAATCTAAACTGTCCACTCAGACAAAACAAAACGAGCAACCGGGGATAAATTGGGGACTGCAAATCGCGTTTAAGAGGAGAAATAAAGTGTGGAGCCGTTATCGATAAATGGAGTGTACTAAATACCCGAAGGAGTACAAGCGACAGCCGAATGTATGTCAACGTAAGGCTAAGAGACTTCGAAGCAACTATTAGCTATGCATATTGCAAAACTCTTTGGAGCATACTAAAACTTCTATATTTATATGTGTAACGGTAAGAGCAATCGCGACACGATACCAGCACGGGGATCCCGAAACGGAGTAACTGAGACAGATGATCACATTAAAGCATTGACCTTCTCTAGTTTCTTTCAGTCGGTATTCACTCATGAAACAAATCCTCCTCCTTTGCCTTTCTTGCATTGGAACACAATCCTTTCTTCTCACCCACGTTGATAAGGACCGAACTACGCCGGCTGAACTCTGAATAATCATCTGGACCAGACAGAATTCATACGCTTGTCCTCGGAGTATAAGCAGACGTACCGTGTGAGTCGGTGTGCATTATATTTCGGAAGTCCATGAAAGAAGGCGAACTGCTGGAGGAATGGAAAACGACCCATATTTCTCCAGTTTTTAAAGGAGAATCCAGGCTAGAGTCCAAAAATTACCGTCCTATTAGTTTAACTTGCATTTTGTGCAAGGTCATGGAACGAATTATTGAAGGACATTTAATATCGTGTGTGGAACAGGGGGACCAGTTTTGTGCTGCCCAGCACGGATTTCTTCGTGGTATCTCCTGTCTTACAAGCAGTCATTACTCGTAGGAAAAACTGATAAGAACCATAGACTAGAGCCGTCCAGTGGACGTCATCTTCTTTGACTTTAAGAAGGCGTTTGATAGCGTTCCCTAATGGATGACTTCTTCAGAAGATTTGGGAGTGTGCAATGTAGGGCAACCTTTTAAAGTGGATTAAAAGTTTCCTTTCATGCAGACTCCAAAGAGTGATCGTTGGTGCCATTGCGTCCGAATGGGTGCCAGTAAAAAGCGGCGTTCCACAGGGTTCAATCTTGGGTCCCTTCCTCTTCCTCGTGTATAAATGATATCTTACACGGAACACATTCGCTTTGTAGACTAAAATAACTAGGCGCTGGGGCGACGGCTTGTCAGGCTCCAAATTATTCGGGAATAAGAAATTTTTTTAAACCTGGTCATAATCCTGCTTTGAGTATAACATATCAAGATGACGTGATTCTCTATCAAACGACTGAAAAAGAGTATTTTGCTCGTGGTTTCCATAAACTTTTTTTGAATTTGCGAGATCATCGAAACGTGCATGCCACTGCTGTTGCCTTTTTTACAGATCACGGTTTCTGCAGGAGATGGAGAAAACGTGTATTCAAAAGCCGCTATCCTGTCAATTTCGAAATGTAATGTGAGTATGCCGTATGATAATCAGTATTAGAATGAAGTCAAAGAAATCCTTCCTAATCGAAGACACATTTCAGAATTTCAGCCAGCATTTCATGAGATCGATCAGTCAGTGTATGTGACTGGGCAACCATGCATGGGACATGAATGTCCGCCGGGAGAGCAAGCTCATCTGCTGCCGGAGACTCAGATGCCAGAAAATTGCTAGCGCCCACAAGGCTGTGATGGATATGGTTTGCTGATCATGACATTAGGCACGCCTATAAATCTCGATATGGCTATATATTAATTTCTATTCAGTTTGAATACCCCTACTGAATCAAATTAGTTTTTTTCCTGAAGATTTAATGCATACTGCTGCCGGTTTTCAATGTTCCTGAGCGTTGACTTTAATTGCTGACACTTTTATGTGGGAAATGTATGTTTTTTCCAGCACATGAGTTTAGGATTCGCTTTATCCACACTGGATTTTCTGAAAGATTACACTTTTAACACTCGCTCGATTTCTAGGATCCAACAGGAAAATTATGTTACAAAAACAGTCAAATGTACGTTTTCATGTGTAGATTTACGGCTCAGCAGGAGTTTCAATTTTCAATATCCCTCAAAGATGAGTTTTTGTGGCTTTGACTATGTGATACACCTACATATTTCTAGATGTTATCTACCCGGAGGACTTTTGCGACGGTGCTGCTTTCTTTCACAATAAATGTGAGATATTGCTTGAATGGGTGCGTTGAAAAAAAGCGCCTCGCATATTCTACCCGTGTTCGCGCCATTATCCATGTCGTTTACAAAACACATCATTTAGGGCCTCAACCATTTGCTCATTTTGAAGTGATACGACGCGTAACCATTCTGACACGTTATGGAAAATGGATGTTCTGCAGTAAAGATTAAATTGGCATGAAAGGATTAACCAGGTTTGTGTTATTTCATCACAATATGGCATATTCGCAATAGAAAGGCTTTAAAACTGCTAGGCGAACAGCGTTATTTTGTAGAAGATTAAGACTTAGCTCTGTGAGCATTCAGAAACGTGCATTTTACGCAGCCCCCTGCCTTTATGGAAGCATTTGTGTCATGAAAAAGAATTCCTGGGCCGGAGACAGTTTTCTGCGCTAATAAATCACTGCACATGCAACAATATTTGTGACACTGCGGGGCTCATTTCACAGACATAAATGGCATTTTCCACATGCAAATTTTAACCCTGGAGCCCAAAAACCGAAGATGTTCAGGCACCGCCCAACAAACCGGACACAATCACGTTCCAGTCTTTTTGCAGTACATTGTTGTCGTTCCATGAAACATTTAAGGGAAATTAGTTAAACGACATTTTATACGTTCGCTTATTTCTGCCATATAATTTTAATTTTGAATAATTTGTCCAGGTATCAAAATCAAATAACGTTTTTGCTGGACACCCCGATAGAGCCCAAATGTAGACAGGGAGAGTCACACGCGCAAAATGGGACTGTGTTAGTAGAAGCCCTCTATAATTTCAGTGAAAATTTGTTAAAAGTAGTTTTCTGGGAAAACCTTGGTGGTGCAAAAATGCAGTATCGTGAAACCACGCCCGCTATATTAGCGTTGTTTCAAACGGTCTGTTTAACGTGGCTAGAATTATTCTCAAAGACCAAAAGCGATATACGGGATTTTGGTTGCTATTCCTACTTTTGTGAGAGGGCAATATGTTGAGCTGGCGTTCAATTTCGATAAGGTTTTACCACAACAGTGCGGATATGCAGGATTTATCTCAACTACTAAGATGTGGAGAATTGGGCTAGTGAAATAATGATCATGATTTCAGGCCCGTGGAACGTGACGGATATGGACGATCGTAGCTAGTATCTATCTGATCAGATGATGATGGTGGTTGGTGTGGATGGGGCGAGGGTAATGAGTGGTCGTGATAGTAAGGGTGATATGGAGGGTCCTAAGGATTTCATAGATCTAATATATCGACTGACCTTTGGCCATGGTAGTGTCGGGCCTTAAACTGATTGCTTCCGTTTGCATAACACAGGCCTGCGTAACCTGCTTGGGACCTCCTTTTCAGTTGCAAACAAGCTCTGTTCAAGTGATCCAGAGTTATCCGGCAGAGTTCAAAATCACCCCTTAGAATTTGCTAGGTTTCATAAGGTGCTCGGAGTCAGATTTTATCTGCTAATATCACTGCCCAAACTCCCGTTTTCGTCTTTTACAATTCCTATCGGAAGAGGCGTAGATCCACTACATCAATATTACCATCAAAGGAGCCAGTAAGGGAGCAAATTCACATGGAGATGGTATGAACGGACAACCTATCCTTGCCTTCTTCATGCAGATTGGCGTATTGTCGAGAATGGCACCCAGCTCCTGGAAGAACCACAAACTACGGAGGATAACATTGCCGTGGAGGCTTTGGCGTCAGCTGCGGAGCGCAATTTTCTCCACCGCTAGGAATGTCCCGAATCGCACTCACCGCAAAACCAGGACTGGTATGACGATAGTGATACAGAAGTCTTCGACCTACTCGTTAATAAGAGTAGACTGCGCGCCATCTTGGTTAGCTGTGGCAACGGCGCAATCAAATCGAGATTCTTCAGATGTTACCGCCTAGTACAGCAACCACTGTGGGAGGTGTGAAATGCCTGGATGGGTTGCCAGGCAGAAGAACCACAACATTTTGTAGACCAAAATACAAAAGTGATTTTTTTTCGCGTCAATAATCGCTGTCTAAACCCACATAATTAAACTAACTGTACAACTGCTTAACTTCCACGGATCAATACTCCCTACGTGGAGATGCGAATCATGAAGCGCTACGCAGAACACTTCATAAGCATTCTCAGTTAACCATCCACATTCTCTGGCGCCATCATAAACAGACTGCTGCCGCAACAACAACACTGACATATACTGACATATACCAAAGCTGTACTACAGATGTCCAGCGAAAAAACTATGGGGTCCGACACAAGCCCGGCCGAAGTCTACATGCACGGCAACTCTTAGCCTATGGACAAGCTGGTCTCACGCTTCCAAGAAATGTGGCAACGAGGGTAATTTCCCGAAGCCTTAGTAGACGCAACAACCGCCCAGAAATGCACGCGTAGAAGAAAATCAACAAGACGGTGACAAGCGCAGACGTATCTCACTGCTCAACATCGCAGGGAATATCTTGGCTTGTGTCCCCTCAAAAGCCCGCCAATTACAAGAAAGCTAACCTCTACATCACCAGTCGATATGATCCGGCTGCCGCAGCTATTTCCGGAAAGCACATCGGAAATTTGAATGTCCGGACCTCTTTACGCACCTAATGCGTCAAATTCATAATGGTTTGACGGCTCGCATCACGGAAAATGGGACAATCTCTGAAGCTTTCGGGGGGTTTATGGACTGAAGAAAGGGTTGTGCATTCAGGGCACTACATCATTAGGTCTCATATTCTCCGCCATACTGCTGGACGCCAACTGCAAGGAGCGGCCGGGATCGACAAGAATTACTGCAATTGCTGATAGAAGTGAACCGGCGAGTTCCAGGTAGCAGTTCAGAAGATAAAGGTGGCTCCGTCACCTTTATCTGCGAATGTTTCTGATGATGGATTCGAGTGAGAATCCAAAACTTCAGACCAATAAATGTCCTGTTCCAGTGATCGCACCTTTGTCTTCTGAATTACCGAAATGAAAGAAAACTGTGGTATGTGTGTCGTCTCAAGTGGTCCTCGGAGGTACCCAGAGCTAGCATCAACTACCTATCATTCGCAGATGACGAAGATAATATGAATCGGAGTGTGAACCTTCTCGCTCGCAGTTGCCATAAATTTGGCTTGACCATCATTATAGAGAAGACGGTAGTCAAGCATCAATTTTCTTCCAACGCGGCATACAGTGAACCCCACGTCATCGTCAATAGAAGTAAACTTGCATCAGTGGACAAAATGACACATAACGAGAATACAAATTCAAGTAATTTCACCATCATCGATCAAGTGAACAACCAGATCACTAAAGCCAGTTAGACATTTGGCGAAATACAGTACTCATTTTGAAACCGCCTCGGAATTTAACTCAAAATACTTCGAGATATACAGGATAATATTTTAAATAACGTTGATCCACGAGCTGCAGACGAGGACAGACTACGCAAAAAACTCGTTACTGACTCACCCGCCTCTATAGAATACGGAAACGTAAGTGGCAAGGCAGACTCTCCGAAAAAAAAATCCTAGAATTCGCAGGATCCTCGTCCTCTTGGGGGAAATCCAGCTAAGATGGTGCGGTCACGTAGCGGTGGTCGCTGATAAACGCTTACCTATTTTGTTGCTGTAGGCGAGGTTGTGATGTGTGCTCGTCTACATGGTGGCAGAGGTGACGTTAAAAGGACACCGAAAACGCCCTCAATAATCTTCAAATGAACTCCGTGTGCTGGGACGATTGCACAAGGTAAACCGTGTCTGGAGAATAACAGTGAAGACAGGTGCAACAATCTATGAAACCAGCCAGACAGCCCCTCCCAGAGTCGAAAGACCAATTCGCAACCCCGAAGCTCCTTCGACCTATAACGTACACAGCGAACCCCTTTAACATGCCAACCGGATTAACGAAGCATTTCGCGCACGCGTTGTTCTCGTCAGACGTTTCTGGTCCCAATGCGACAGCAACTCAATAACTCTACCTGCCGCTTCCGCAAACGCTTCCATCGTCACCACTTCATCAATCACCAGGACGTCCGAGACGACGACAAACTCGATCGCTAACATCGTTTCTTACGCTCCTGAGGTCCCACCGCCCCAGCTGACATCGCCAATCAACACCTTTGTCATTCCTATCACAGTCCGCGCAACGACGACGTCCATAACCACCTCTTCCACTGTCGCCCGAGAGAAAACACACTTGACGCCCAGTCAACCACCACTCGCCAACACCGCCACGCACTACCAGCAATGCGAACTCGATCCCGAATTGTCTTCACTGTGATCGTACCTTCACCTCAAGCATCGAGCTGGTTTGGCCAACTGTGAATGCATCGTACGGTGTCTGGTGTATTGATGTCGTCATATGGCCTATGACGTACTGACGGTCGGTAACAAACGTGAAACAGCCGTCTGCCTCTGTCTTCTTGCTTTCTTAGAGAGCTGCTAAGGCATCAACTGGCTGATACCCTCGAGCATTCGACAGCGGTGAAATTAAGATTAAGACTGAAACTTACAGTATATCCCTTCAGTACGCTAACTCATTCCTCACTACACTAGATCTGTCGAATATGAAACTACCACGGCGAAGTAGTGGTAGTGTCTTGGAAGTCTTTTGCATTACAGGATAACTCGGCCCTCTGAGTATTTTAGAGTGAAGTGGGAATTGATTCTGGAACAATGGCAACGTCTTAGAAGTGCTTTGATTGCGCCTTTGCATTTGTGTTAATACGAGTCACCTATACGGAAACCTAATGCATGCAGTGAAGACGACGTCTCGTATGGCATGCGTCGACGGGCCGTTTGAATTTATCAGCTCCTGGACCTACGTTCACCACCGCTCGACTTGACGCTGCATCGTCATCAAAAAGAGTGGGTGAGGGAAAAGAATATGCTGGATGATAGGCAAGTCTTCCTTACTATAAACTGATTTGGAAAAGTTGAGAGATTCGGATTGATAAATTGAAGAAGAAGACGATTGGAGTATATTTATTAAGGTGCTGACCTTTTGAAGAACTTGGTCGGGTTTCCATTGTTAAAGATTAAAGTGTACTTAGTGAACCAGGAATTTCAACTGGCATGCCGCGTCGGTCGGCCAAATAATGATCGATTTTTCTCGTCTCTCTCGGGGGATGATTGGCGGACGTTTTATCTGTGTGTATTGTGAGTCACCGTTTCGTCGGGGGAGGTGGTTGAACGTTCGCCGGGTGGTCAGACTGGTGGTTCTCCAGAGAGCTACCATGTTAGGCCGGGATAACACAAAAGCCGAACGGCTAACACTCCAAACTTAGTACTCCGATGACAAATAATTGAACATACACCTTGACCTTCCTGCAGCCTAGAAAGTACTACGTCATCACGCCCGTAGAGCTCAGGACGGAGTAAATGCGTAGGACTTCAGAAAGCAATATAAAGACAGGCGGACGGCGAGTCTACCCGGCGAGGAAGAAGAACCACCAGACTGTCAACCCGACGAAGGTCCAATCACCGCCCCCAAAGGAAACGGTGACTCACAACGCACACAGACAAAACGCCCGCCAATCACCCCCCGAGACATCGAGGCAGTGAGAGTAGAGAAAAATCGATCATGAGGTCAACCGGCACGGCATGCCACTTGAAATTCCCGGTTGGTTAAGTGCATTTACGCTTTGACAAATGGGAGCCGACCCGTTCCGGGTAGTCCACCTTCTTGCTCTTCCTAAAAAACTGATTTACACACGTGTCGCTGGTGCTGCACTCATTGCGGCATGCAGTGGACTTCGCGCTTGCGATGATCAAACTGTCGCGGTGGTGAGTCCAAAATTCCGTTCGTGTTAACTGCGATTAAAATTGCGTTGTCAACAATGTAATACGATATCAATCAGACTGTACTGGATTTTCAATAAGCAAGAATAATACCACTAAGCATGCAAAACGCGACAAATGTGTTTCGTTATCGCGTCCTGGAGAAGGGGTAAAAGTACATAACTTCATGCACGACCACTTTGTCCTTTACTCTCTTCTTTCGTACCCAGACTCTGCCGATGGAAAGGATGGAAATGTAGTCCTAAACGAGATTGTTCTTTATAGGGAGGCATACTGCACGTGCACGTTGGGAAGAACAGGTCCCGATTTGAAAAGCCCATAAAAGAGGCAGCGACAGAATGGAACCAAAAAAGGCATAAGTGCCGGAGAAAACTGCACGGACAATTTGCACATAAACTTGCGAGGAAGTATCGCGCAGTTGATGGGATACGTTTCTCCGGTAGCTGATTTATTTAACCTACACTAATCATACACTGGCATTAGTTTAATCGTCCTGATTTTCCTCTTTCCCTCCTTTTCTTCTCGACGAAATCATTTTTATCTCTCCTTCTTTGTGCTCCTCCACATCTTCTGTCCCTTCATAGTCGTCATTATCATCATCATCATCACATCTCCGGAACTTCTGGGTTTTGCCGATGCGCGAACGGCTGTGAAGATGGTCGGCCTAATGGTAAGTGCTAAAAAATACAAAACTACTCCAAGAGGCTCTTAGCAATTCTTGCTTACCGGTGATGCTACTGACACGATATAGGTACGCAGTTCAATACGAAATAATTATTTGTTAAAGCGTAGCCAACGAAAAGCAGCACAGCTAGCATAACCCCACAAAATCCATGACACGCAAATATTGTTAGTTAAGTCACTCTGTCCTGTCACACAACAGCATATTATCAATCTGGCGGTTTGTCTCTGAGGCGCTGATCGATGTAACTGAGGCTAAAGTGCAGTACCTTATATGAATAACGATAGGGTGCCCTAAAATTCAGTGGGATTGAGGACATCACTTATTATTCATCGTCCTCGTTGTTTGAAATGTCTTTTCCTTTCTAACTTACTGTAAACCTACCTAAGGCGGTTTATTAAAAATCCTTGGCTTTTAAAGAAGTTGTTTTTGTTTTTTTTAATTACCACGATAACTTTCTTGGCTGGATGACAGCGTACGACAGCACTTTCGGCGGACGCCCTATCGTTGCCCTCTTATGCTCGTTGCGTTTTGACATTGGCCTTCACATGAAACCCCAAAAACGATTGATTCTGAATCTCCGAGTACAGTGGTCGCACATAAATATTTCTCACAAATTTAAGGAGACCGGCGTGAGATAGAAATATAAGAGCTCTGTGGGCGGCAGGAGTGCGAAGGAGGGTTATTGGTGCGTAAAAGGATTGTGCTCGGTCATGTGACAATGGCCTATGCTGAGCGTCGAAGCGTAATCAACTAACTTACTATCTTAGCTTCCACGTTAAATTAAATAATTATACAGGAATACTTAATATCCTACCCTCTCCATTGTCCTGCTGGATCTCTTTGGTAATTTCGCCACCGTAATCTAAGCCGCAGACGAGGACGGCGAGAAACATAAGCTGGTTTTTCTACCCTCCATCGAGACGTGTAATTTGTCCGTCTACTGGTGCATGTGTAGCTGCGTCGAGAGGTTCAGATACGCACAGACCATAAGCAACCAGCAGCCGTTGGGTCATGAGACGGGCAAACCCCGGGGAAGATTACTCCAAGCGTCAGTGTCCCAACATGCAGCAGCGGTGAGGAGGAATGCCGCAATCTCCAGGATTTCGGCTCTTTCTACGGCACCCGGTCATACCTGCAAGTTTGACGGGGCTGCAATTCTTGCAAGAGGTTTCGACCGCGTGGACCGCGAACTGCATGAGTCATGGTTTCATGGCCAACTTCCAATTAACAGGTGGAATTGCACCCCGGCTTCGTATTCTGTGGTATGTTTCTATCTGAGCAAATTACTTAGGCCCTTAGAAGTGGCGCCGGCGATCAACATTTTCGGTAACACTAAGCCAAATCACCAACCAGCGACGCGCCAAAAATTAACAATGGTTTCGAAATACCGAAAAACAACAACTCTGATGCGGATAGGCAAGCAATTATCGCCTCAAATATAATCCCAGCAAAAAGCACGAGTGCTGGTAATCATTGCAGGCTTGTGGTTGTCTAGTTAATGCGTTCTATATTTAGTGAACCTATTAAGCCTATTCTACACCCTACTCCGAATGGAAGTGACGATGTGTGTTAGTGGCAATCTGAAGTGCTACACCAAAAGGTTTCTTGTTCAGCAATCGAAACACTTTGTTATAAACTCCTTCATGGAACTCGGCTTCTATCGGCGCGTTGATCGCTCTTCGACAAATTAAAATGTGTTATTTACCGCTGGTGATGCCTTTTGAGTTTAGGGGCATTTGATGCGTCATTGAAATCGCTTCTACTGACTGCTGCATAGGCCGTGCAATTAACGTATTTGTTAAAGGGCGATTGCGTTCCCCTTTATGAAAATTGAAATTTAGGCTATAAGTTTGCGATCAAAAAACGTGACGCGAGATCGCTGAAAAAATGAAAACGTACGTAAAGGGCCCGAACAGTGTACTTCTTTAATATAACAACAAACGCTCCGTTTCAATTTGTCACTATTGAAAATGCCTAACACTGCTATTCACCCGACCATGAGCTATAAACCTTAGCATTTCCTATAGACTAAAGACTATGAAATATTAAAATATTTGGTGCGCATAATGTTATCTGTGGCCTAAAATAAATCTTCAAGTGTATCATGTCTCGGATGCATTGACGGCCTCCTATCACCTGCATTCAAGTGCGTTTTCTCCAGATTCATAGAATGTAACTGTAAGTTTTATACCTTATGACCACTTAGAATACAATCATCAAACATTCATTCTTCAGTCCAGTCTTATATTTTAAAGTTGCCACTGGTCACAAAAATATGTATTTTGAATAATGAAACAAAAACATTCAACCAATTTCGAACACTGCATTTTAATTTTAAATGTTCCCTTCACCAACAAAACCTATTTCACTAGTAGTAATAACCGCTCGAGCGTCTGCGAAACGGCGAATGTGCCCTTAACGCACGCTTAATATATGCATGCTAGATAAAGGGTTTCGGCAAATGCCTTGTTCATGGAGTCGCATATTTCTGCAGTTGTTCGGTCGAACCACGACCGACTGGGTATTGGTGTTGAACATGACAGGTTTCGCAGAAAATGCTTCTGCATCTGTGGGAATGCGAGACGTTTTACTTCCGTGACTGCAGTGTAGTAAGAAATGTCTCCCGATCTTGCGACCACAGTTGCACCGACATCGCGTAGGTCGCATGAGAATCCGAGTTTACTTAAGACATGATGTTTGTTATTTGTAGTAGTCATTTTCTAAAAAAAAGAATCGACATTTCACATAGCATTTAAATTTCACAGACATTCCAAAGTTATTCTGAAATAACGAACCATTTTGGAATAACTCAGAGTGATCAGAGGAATGTTTAGTGCGCAAACGAATGAGATCAATTGAGTTTTAGGGCTGCCTTTTAGACGAAGGCAAGATGAAACTTGAGGTGCATGGTGTAAGTCCATCCTTAAATTTGTCCCCGTTTGGCCGACGTGTGTTGTGTCATACATCAGAGTGATCACACGTTTCATTAAATATTCTACATCTTGGCTCACGTTTGGTTTGGTGTTAGTGTGTGGACAAAGTACCAGTTCCCCTAAAAAAGACCAATTAACGTTCTTCACACGTCGCATGAAAACTATAAAAATGTGAACGAAAGTTTTCCTTTGTCAAACCAAGCCGTTCATTAATCGATATGAAAAGTCGACCAAAATTTGGAAAGCTTCATTAATGGAGAAATACGTTGAGGTGGGGCATAAGTATTGGTACTCATGCAAAATGATTCCAAGATAGTGTTTACACCCTGACGCTGGTTCCAGGATGCATGCATTGCCGCCGCCCGTAAAAAGCATTCTCTTTCTGACTATACATTTTTAAAAACGACGGAACATTTATCAAATGAGTGCAGAAACGTATTCTTGTGTGTGCTGTTTCAATAAAATGAATGCGTATATTAAAAATAAATAAACAGTACATGGTTTCTCTGCACGCGCCTGAGAGAAAAAAATCTTCGGAAGCTGGTTTTTTGATATTACTTGATTATATAAGAAGCATAATGTATGACAATAACAGATGCATAGGCAACTAAATAATCCTTACTAACGGAAAATACTTTTAGGAATTTCAGTTAACATTTTGGAAGACTTATCAGGAATTGTTGCTTTAGTTTATTCCATTGCTATTAGTTACTAAGCAAAATAATAAATAGTAGACAAATATTTAACCTGTTGTTTTGACCTCATGAGGAGGAATTTTGTTTGATACTGCACATGTGTCCGCAAGAGAAACAAATTGAAAGAGGCACAATTGCATCAGCAGTGGAACATTTAGCTGATTCACATAAGATACACACGCCATTGTAAAATTCACTTTGTTTAACCGTTTCTCAACTATTTTCCAACTAAAATCGTTCTGTTTATTCGAGACGCTTGCCGTTGACTAGAGCGCACCAATGATATAACCTGATAACCTTCACAGACAGTTGGTCAGAAATTCACCCCACTTAAAGGCATTTGCAGACGTCGATCAACCACACGTTGCGTAGTTTTTTACCCAAATACAAACGAGCCATCATAATTGTCACCATCGAGACCCACTTGATGACCTGTTCCTTTCTGAAAGTCATGTACCTTTATATCTGAATTCGCCGATAAAAGCAAAGAACTGGAATAGGGCTTGAGCTTCCTAATCCTGTTTATGTGAGTTCCAGACATTCCGTTTTATCAACTCCCAATTACTGCATGCAAGCAAGCAGGTCCCATCTTGGAGACTTAGCACCATACGAAGTCCCCCGTGTATGGATTAATGAGTACTTTTAATAGACAATAGTTTCTGACAAAGAAGCACCACTGCTGTTGGAATTAAGCGGCTCAGATCCTGCGAAATTTCTGTGAGTCTCCCTGCCTTCGTTGCAGAAACACCGTGACTAAAGGCTAGTAGCGGCCATCCATGCACTAAAAATCCTATTTGACGAAATGGTTTGCACGATCGAAATAGTTTAATGACCATAGACTTGGGTTTTAAATAGACTGTTAATTATGTCCGCATTCACACAAGCCATGTGGTCGTGTGAAACGTTTTACAAGTTAATGAGTATACATTCAGCGCGAAGAAATAGGAGTTTGTACTTGCGAAGTGCGCAAATCAGACCATCATAGACAATTCATAGTTTGCAAATTCTCTTTCCGTTGTACGCGATAAGACCAAAATCGGCCAAACTCCTTCAGTTTTTATTTACACTCATCTAATCCGATTTTTTGTCATAGCGCACAGTTTGTTGCTGCACACAGTTGCATGTAATCATTGCAGCATATGTCTTTTTTATTCCTTTTCTATGAACTAACGATTTCGAAATGCGAGCAAAACATGGGCAAGTATCAATCCAAAAAACCCCCAGTCTTAGACCAACGCCCTATTTTTTCCAAAGCATCTGCCACAATGGACTTGCTTTTGCATAAGGGAATTCACTGGACATTGAGACATGAAATTTCAGCTCCATATTATAAAGTCGCAATAAAAAATATGTCCCTAAAAAATAAAACATACAAAAAATAGTTCAGTTGTTTTTAAAGCACTGGTGTAATGTAGCTTTCTATTCAAATGGGGATATTCTTATAAGAATATCGGTTGGCCTATTTTGCCCCTTATTTTTCGGTTTTCCCGTCTTTGTTTACCCGAGCTAAAATAACTAGACCATTTGAATACTACGTTAGCACCGTTTTGATGGAAGTGAAATCTGACGCGAATTTCGTAATTAATTTGTCCGGGACTCTTCATGATGTCAGCAATTGCAGTTTTTAGCCACACTATATCGCATGCAATCCTCTGGCGTTAAGTATATTTAGGGTCTATTTTCATTCACCTCAAGTATTGGACGTTTTGTCGAAATGTTTGAACGATAGTGCTAAAATAAAGCATGTATGTGTGCATATCTTTCTAAAGAGTTATAGTTCTCTGCAAAATCCGACGAGATTGCATCGCAAATCTGCGATTCTTAAAGACATTTCCAACGTGTTTTTAAATATCGACCGATTGTATGCTCTGTTGGTGCGTTTTGACGGGTATCATTATGCGCTTGCGATCCGTAAATAAAACACACCTTTTGCGAGAGTTTCCATGCTCACTCCGCATGTCTTCTTGCGCAAACAGCTTGCGACATTAGTCACACAATAAGAGCGTTAAATGAGCTTTAACGCACAACGGGTAAATCATCAAATGACATTTAAACCACAATAAAAAGTTCATAGATGGCTGCGCAAAATCAGTAATGCTTCGGGTAACCATATCTCAAATCGCAACGCCTGCCTCGCGTGCCCAGGCAAACCGCCAGGAATTAGCATAAGATCCGTTTATTTTCCTGGACAACTTGTGGTGGCTAGCCATCCTGACTGGTCTGGCGTCATTGTTCAAGACCTAGCTGCCTCAAGGTCATTCACCCCTTGCAGCGAGCCGTCCCAGACGAGCTGACCTGAAGTCACACGACCACCAGCACGGGCATACCTGCGTCCGTGCAGTCGCAGCTGCCCATGCGGCCACTTGAACGCGCCAACCCCTGCAACAAGCAAAACAAGCCACTGGGACACCACCCCTCGTCAAATGAAACACACGCTGACTGGACACCACTTGAGCTTGGCTCACGAGCCTACAAAAGCGGCTGCCACCACTATCTCACTGACTCTCGAGGATGCCTGAACGCAGTCAACATCAGTCCTGGCTTCCCCAGTGGTCGCTGCAGCCTGAGAGGACAACTGGGGGTTCTGTGTACAATAAACCCCTCATTCGGGTCCCCTTTGTCTTCTCCCACCAACACTAGGATTGACTTGATGATAATAGTAGCTGCCTTTACAGGTTGTGGCGGTCAAGGATGTGAGATCGACTTAAACCACGCACAATAAGTTCGTTTCGTCTACTGTCAGAAGGCAGGGAGCTGTGAGGACTAGTTTATTCTGTACACAGGGCAGGTTGCCGTAAGTTGGTGATTTGCTTACATCAGAGATAAGCGTCCGTTCACGGAGAGCGTTAGTCACGGTGTGTGTGTTGTTTACGCGGGTGTGCGTCTGGGTCAGCAGGAGGGGTGACTGGCTGAGTGTTGGTCGTGTGATTGGACAAATTAGGGGAGGAGTAAGGGGCGCATGCACACAATGCCTCACGGGTATCAAGCCAGGGCGTTAGACGCGCGTGAGGTGATGAAAGTTTGTGAGGTCAGTCGACAGTCACTGAAGTTGGACCAGAGGTGTCGAGTGTTAGCCGGCGGGGGTGGCTGTGTGTCAACAGCTTGTCGCGGCCATCGACCGACAAAACGCAGCCGGAGAAATGGGGGACTGGAGCGGCTGCTACAACTCCCCCCCAGACACCAAACGAAGTGAAGGCGTCGTATTGCTAGCCAGCCATAAACCTGTCGGGTCAGTGGACATGACGGCCAGATCGTGTGCGGCGGACCGGAGGGGGGCTGTCGCCAGTAGGTGGAGACATCACTGTTTGCGGCGGGGTACAGTGTTGGGGTGAGGAAAGGTCACTGTCGTCTATGTAGGCTGGCTTGACGCGATCAATGCTGACTGTGTCGGTCTTGCCGTTGCGATCGATGACAACATCTTTGTCAGATCGACGAAGGACTCTATACGGCCCGTCATAGGGTGGTTGGAATGGTCGTCGGACAGCGTCATGCCGAACCAAGACGAAATCGCACGTATCCAGGTCGGGAGGGATGAAAGAATTGGCCGGTGACGCCCGAGGGGGCGTTGCGCGGAGATTGCGCATGACACTACGCAGCTGCTCCACATAACTGCGATGTTCGAAAAACGTTTGCATGTTTGAGGGAGACACTAACTCACCGGGCAGTCGTAGGGAGGTTCCGTAGACAAGATCAGCTGCAGTGCAACCGATGTCGGCCTTGAGAGTGGAACGGAGGGACAAAAGCACCAGGGGAAGGTGATCAGACCATCGGGAAGGATCGGGCTGGGCCAAAAGGGAAGTCTTGAGCTGTCGATGAAAGCGTTCGACGAGACCATTTGCTTGAGGGTGGTGCGCTGTTGTTCGGATTCGGTTGGTACCGAGAAGGGATGTGAGTTTGCGAAACAGCGTGGACTCGAATTGGGATCCGCGGTCAGTGGTGACAGTCGCAGGAACTCCAAAATGGGACACCCAATGAGTCAAGAAAGCTCTTGCTACGGTTTCGGCACTGATGTCCGGAATAGGCAGAGCAACCGGCCACCGAGTAAAACGATCAATGCATGTCAGCATATAGGTAGAACCGTAAGATGGTGGCAGCGGACCTACCAGGTCAATGTGCACATGACTGAAGTGTGCGTCAGGAGTGGCGAAAGTACCTGGCGGAGTAATAGTATGCCGATGCGTTTTGGCTCGCTGACATGATAGACGAGATCGGGTCCAACGCCGTACATCCCGATTGATGTTGGGCCAGACGAATCGGTCAGTGATGAGTTTGACTGTCGCCCGGCCTCCAGGGTGGGATAGATTGTGAAGAGCGTTGAACACTCGTCGTCGTAAAGTTGCTGGAACAAAAGGACGTTCGTGTCCGGTAGAAAGGTCGCACGTGATGGTGCCAGTGCCAGTGGGAAGGGGGACATCTTGAAAGCGTAAAGAAGAGTCCTCGTGGAGGTATTGGGAGAGCTCGTCATCCAATCGCTGAGCCTCAGCCATGGGTGTGAAGTCTATGGCGTCTGTTGTGATGGAAGCCATCTCGATTCTTGAAAGAGCATCGGCAACCACATTTTCCTTACCGTGGACATGTTGGATGTCGCAGGAAAACTGTGAGATGAAGTCAAGATGACGGATTTCACGGGGCGAGTATCGATCGGGAGAGGCCCTCAGTGCAAAAACGAGTGGCTTGTGACCTGTTAGAACAACAAATTCACGACCCTCGAGGAAATGGCGAAAGTGCCGAATGGATAGGTAGACGGCGAGCAGTTCTCGGCCGAAGACACTGTAGCGGGTCTCTGCTGGGCTGAGCTTCTTCGAGAAGAAAGCCAAAGGCTGTAGAACACCACTAACACTTTGCTGCAGTGATGCACCAACTGCAGTGCTGGAGGCATCTGTCATGTGAGTTAGCTGGGCATCTGAGCGGGGGTGGGCTAGTAGTGTTGCGCTCGCAAGTGCGGCCTTGACGTCATTGAAGGACATGACGGCCTCCTCGGTCATCACTAGTGTCTTCTTGGAGTGGGTAAACGGGCTGTTGAGAGGCTGCAGTATGGTGGCACCATAAGGAAGAAAACGGTGATAGTAGTTCACCATCCCCAAGAATCGGCGTAGTTGGTTGATGGTTGTCGGGACGGGGAACGTTGATATGGCCGAAACTTTTTCTGGGACGGGCTTTATCCCATCAGAGTTCACTTCGTGACCAAGGAAGATAAGGCTGGGGACTCCACACTCGCATTTAGCAGCATTGATTACAAAGCCGAAGGAGTCGAGTCGTTCGAAGAGCTGTCGAAGATGAACCTCGTGGTCTGCAGCGTCAGAGCTAGCCACCAACAAATCATCAATGTAGGCGTAGACGAAGCCGAGACCTCGCATAACCTGATCAATGAATCGCTGAAAGGTTTGAGTGGAATTCCTCAGTCCAAAGGGCATACGAGTGAATTCGAATAACCCAAAGGGAGTGGTCACTGTAGTTTTCGGCACATCACTGGCCTCGATTGGAATTTGGTGGTAGGCACGCACAAGGTCAATCTTGGAGAATATTCGCTTACCGTGCAGCGAAAGAGTGAAGTCTTGGATGTGCGGGACGGGATACTGGTCGGGGACAGTCACAGAGTTCAACGCCCGATAGTCGCCACACGGTCGCCAGTCGCCGCTCTTCTTGGGGACAAGATGGAGGGGTGGTGCCCAGCAGCTGTCGGACTGTCGGATGATGCCGAGCTCGAGCATGTGTTCGAACTCTGCCTTGGCAATTTTCAAACGGTCCGGAGCAAGACGACGTGGTCGGCAAGATTTGGGAGGTCCGGTGGTGGAAATATGGTGGGTGACTGTGTGTTTGATGTCTACTTCTCGAAATGAGGGGTTGGTCAGGCGGGGAAACTGCCTGAGGAGTGAGTGGAAAGGAGTCAGAAATGGGCATAACAGTGAGAGGGTTGACGCAGGGGTTCACATCGGATTGACAACGGGCATGAAGGTCGGTGATGCAGTGAACGAGTCGGCGATTCTTCAAATCAACTAGAAGATTGAAGTGAGCTAGGAAATCGGCGCCTATGAGGGCGACGGAAACGTCGGCAATAATGAAAACCCATCGGAAAATTCGACGAAGGCCCAAATCAAGTGTGATGGAACGTTGTCCAAATGTGAAGATGCTGGAGTTGTTGGCAGCTGTTAGACAAAAAGAGCTGCGGGTTTTACGTTCGGCCGGAGTTGGTGGAACCACGCTAACCTCGGCACCAGAGTCGACAAGGAATTTGGCGCCAGCGATACGGTCCCAGAGAAACAGACGGCGAGTGTGAAGATTGGCAACGCTTTCAGTAGCAGTGGCCTCTACTGTCGGGTGGGATCGTCTCCCGGAGGCCGTTAAAGATGCCTTGAAAGAGCATGGCTGAAGACATCGTCGAGCTGCTCCTCCAAATTGTTGGTGATACCAGCAGACGCTACTTGGAGATTGTGAACGGGGGGTGTGGGAAACGGAGGAAGTACGGCGACGGTTTGGTGTTCGCCGCGGGCCGTTAGTGGTAACTGCAGTGAGCTGGACTTTCAGGCGCATTAATACCTCCTCGAGCCGATCCAAGCATACGTTAGCTCCTAGAGAATTTGGGTTGATGAGTGACTTCTGGTCTTGGGACATCGCGCTGTAGGTCGCCGGAAGATTGCTGTTGACGAAAAGTTTGCGGAATTCCAGTGTTCGGAAATTCGGGGTCACCAATTTGTGGTGGTCAAGGATGTGAGATCGACTTAAACCACACACACAATAAGTTCGTTTCGTCTACTGTCAGAAGTCAGGGAGCTGTGAGGACTAGTTCATTCTGTACACAGGGCAGGTTGCCGTAAGTTGGCGATTTGCTTGCAACAGAGAAAAGCGTCCGTTCACGGAGAGCGTCAGTCACGGCGTTAGACGCGCGTGAGGTGATGAAAGTTTGTGAGGTCAGTCGACAGTCACTGAAGTTGGACCAGAGGTGTCGAGTGTTAGCCGGCGGGGGTGGCTGTGTGTCAACAGCTTGTCGCGGCCATCGACCGACAAAGCGCAGCCGGAGAAATGGGGGACTGGAGCGGCTGCTACAAGGTAAAGCCGGGGAACGCAAGGGCGGTAAAGCCAAGTATTTGGATGTAAAAGAAAACCAACTGAAAATGCTCGGTCGTACTTTGAGTGGTTGACAGATAGCTGCCCTAGCCCCTAACTCATACCTGTAACCCTAATCCCTAACACCTAACCGCGAAACATCCTAAGTAAAATATAGAAGAAGACGCAAGCAGCTGAAATTCAAGAAGGACCACCAACATTGGGCCAAAAATGTAGACATGGCAACAAACAAACAAGGGTGCCGAAAGCGCACGCACTTTAGCACACTGCAACAACATGTCAACGTAATTCCACCAAATCAAAATAATTAAGTCGGTCAACAGTATTTTTTTCATTTGGCTATTAGGGTCCCATTTTAAGGACACACCTCCAATGGGCATGGAGAAGTGGCCTTACTCAAATTTTATCACTTAACTTTATATCAGCAACGGACACCCCTTTGATATCCTCCAACACGCTCATCCTGTATGTGGAGAGAAGGGGCAAACTGCCGGCATCAACCACCTTAAATCTCATTTACTCTGTTATCTGCTCCAAATAAGGCACAATGTATTAGTCGAGTAAGTCAGCGCTTTTCTAAAGGAATGTGAGTGTATCGTCTAGTGTGGTTGGGAAATAGAAGTGTAGGGTGTTCACAGTTCTACTTCTCATGCGCATTGGCTTCAAAACGATTAAATCAGTGGATTTGTAAAAGTTGTCATCGTGCAGCAAAATATTATAATAATTCATATACCTAAAGATTCCTGCATTCAAATGAACTTCTCGCCGGCCACATGCAAAAATTATGCTCTGTAAAATATGACTGCTTATGAAGCGTGATTTTTTCTCACTGATTTTCGATGTCCTGAAAAATACTTTTATCTTCCATAGAAAACCTGCACATACATTATTCATTTGGCAGAAAAGTGCGTCTTTTTCCAATATGACATTTGCAGGAAAGGTATTATTTGGTTTTTAAAAACGTTCCCAATTCCCGAATAATTCTGAACACGACCTGCCGTCAAACGCGCATTCGGGGTTTCAAAACTACAAGCCATAAATTTCCCGCGTACGGAAAATAATACATTTGTCTACGGTATTCATAGGAGACTATGTGGGGTTCATAAACGTTAGCAGTGGATTTGACCCATATTGATAACCTTACAAGCCACACTGGCAAATGCAGAGACGTGGTGATTTATGAACTGGCACTTCACTGTTTTTTTACAAATCGCATATTTAGGACATTCCGTGGTATAAGCATTATAAAAGAATAATGCTGTGCGGTTATTAGTTTTTCACTCTAACTTATCAAATCTTTTCGAAGCGAAAACGCATTTCGGAATTTACTTAACATTTCATGAGTTAGCGCACCTACTATATGTACAGTAGATGTGCTAACTCATGAAATGTCAACCAAAATTTCGAAATACGTTCTCGTTTCAAAAAGATAAATTAAATGGTGTTGTAAAACAAATCATGATGCAGCATAAATCTATAACGATCCAGTTACCACAGAGTGTCTGATTTCGAAAGAACTTATTTTCGGCTGCATGCACGATCTATACTCTGCAACAAAATGACTACTTAAGTAGCATGCAATTTTCTCATTGATTTTCGATGCCCTTGAAAATTCAATTATATTTCATGGAAATCATGCATAAAAATATTCATTCTTTTACTTATTTGGTAGAAAATTACGACTTCTTCGTATTCCATACTCAAAAGAAGAGTATAATTCGGTTTTAAAAAACTTTTGCGATTCCCGAATAATTTTGAACCCGACCTGCCGTTACACTTGCATTCAGGGTTTCAAAACTACCAGCTGTATATTTTCCATGTACGGAAAACCATGCATTTCTCTACGGTGTTAAGAGGAGACTATATGAGGTTCATAAAATTAAGCAGTGGATTTGAACAATATTGTTAACTTCACAAGCCACATTCGTAAATGCAGATACATGACGTTTCATGAACGGCCATTTAACGGTATTAAAAAATCTCACAATTAAAAACTTTTCTAAAGCTGAATTATACTCTTCTTTAAATTATGAAATTGGAAGAAGACGTGATTTTCTACCGAATAAGTAAAACAATGAATATTTTTATGCATGTTTCCCATGAAATATAATTGAATTTTCAAGTGCATCGAAAATCAATGAGAAAATCGCATGCTATTAAGTAGTCATTCTTTGCAGAGTATAGATGTTGCATGCAGCCGAACATAAGTTCTTTCGAAAGCCAACACCCTGCGGTAACTGGATCATTATAGATTTATACTGCATCATGATTAGTTTTACAACACTACTTAATTTATCTTTTC
Organism: Spirometra erinaceieuropaei; assembly: GCA_902702965.1. Classification (NCBI taxonomy): domain Eukaryota; kingdom Metazoa; phylum Platyhelminthes; class Cestoda; order Diphyllobothriidea; family Diphyllobothriidae; genus Spirometra; species Spirometra erinaceieuropaei. The sequence continues at coordinate 20,917 of CACRXP010001175.1, read as the reverse complement.
GAAACGAGAACGCATTTTGAAATTTTGGTTGACATTTCATGAGTTACCACATCTACTGTAAGTTCTGGCCAATGGGATTCCAGTCCTTCGTCTCTTCGTATATATATACGGGCCACCGTGTAGGTGTCAGATAAGCCCTCCAAGCAATTCACAATGTTCATCAGACTATTCGCCCTGTTGGCGAGTGCAGAGGCGGCTATGATCAGGTCAAGCAAACTCTTCCTGTGCGCACAGAAGAACTTTATACGGACCATTAGGCCATTAAGCCAACCTTCAGCACACAAATAAATTAACGAATGCCGACCGTCTTCCGCTTGAAAAGAAATGCATTTTTTACATCTCCCAAGCCTTAGCTGAACGTTTATATTCACATTCCTGCAAATTTATATTAATTATTTCGACTAAAAATACAAATGCACGAACTTGCAGCTAATTGGTGGAAGTCTTCTAATGCTCGCTAATCTTCTTTTGAGTTATTTAGTAGGAAGATTCGCAACTCACGTTTGAACTAGCTAGATTTTTTTCACTTACAGAACCCCTTTTAGGTCCAAAGGGAGGCAGGCTATCGCTATTCGATATAAGTCAAAGCATTGCATCCGCTGGCTCTGAAAGCCGTACCATTTTAGGTTTAGCGGAGGTGGTCGTAATTATGCCCAAGTCATGTATACCAACAAAATGACTTTTAGTGGCATTTCTGTATGACTTTGGACCGCATTCAAACACGCAATTTTCCTTGTTCAAAGTGCCACTTTTTGCAAATTTGACACCGATGTGAACATTTTGTTGCACTTGTACTTCACGAAAGTGAAAATCCGTGTTTAAGTGTTTAGGAGCGATTCGTTGGAACAAGTAACTCTCCCTCATACTGTAGGAAAACTACAGACAACAATATGGACTGCGCAGACGCGGACTGCAAAATAGCTATCACGCTGTACAAAAGTTATATTAACGTAAAAATTTAAATCATTTTAATTATCCTTTGCCTTATCTCCTCCTCAGATTTAAGGCTACTTGCATAGTTATAGTGTCACGCTTGAATTAAATATGTGTAATTCCTCCAAATGTTTTAAGCCCAAACCTTATACAACTTATTAATTAATGGTACTTAATAATTTCGAGGGATGAAAATTAAATTTACAATTATGGGGTCTTAAATTAAAAGAACAACGAGCACCAGTGTATTCTCAAATTAACTGCATGTCTTAAACTGACCTTGTTCCGTCAGACAATTGACGGACAGGAGTACTCATCACACAGCGCACAGGAAAACGTTTTCAAACGTTCGTCAGTTCATTCTTCACTTAAAAACACTGACTGGCTTAGATCTTTCAAAATGTGACAGCAGTCACCGCCTGAACATTATCAACCGAAGGGATAACTCAACTCTTTTGAAAAATGAATATCAGGCTGCAATAGACTCGTCCTATGGCATATTGGGGTTTCTCTCATGCAACTCCAGTACATGCTGTCATAACCGTCACACGTAGACGGGCTGTTTAGCTTTTTCAGTCACTACCCACGAGCCTGCCGGCAGGTTGTGTTGACACTGTCATAACATAGGGAGCATGTAGGTTAGGGTGGTAGGTTATGGTTGATACAGCGCAAGTCTGACTCGTCACTAACCAGTTCACTCGGAAGCCACTATTATGTGCTCACTGCATGTGCTGCATAGGTAAAGTCAGCGCTCAGTTCAGTCGCGTTGTCGTGCAAAGCAATAGACTGGAACATTCGAGATGGGTTTGTATGTTTATAACTCTAGTTTTTGTGACAACGACTTGCTAAAAATTTCGAGCACCCTCTGTGTCTGAGTGGTTGACCCCCGGTTCTGCAAACTACATTTTTAAGGGTTTATCCGTATGATCTGACTAACAAAACGCCCCCTTCGGACATTAAGAGCCATGCATATAATGTGTGCCTGATTAATTCGTCGTAGTTTGATTGAACAAAAGTTAAAAATTGAGTCATTTTGTAGACAAATCAGTCTTTCACCGTCGTATTCTGCCTAGAACATACCCAGCATCAAGGACAGTAAAATATTAAAAGTGAAATATATAATTTCGAGATTAAAAGTGCAAGAATGCAAATAGTCACTTTTCACAGTCTTTGGGAGACGTTAGTAAAGTCAATGCTCCTCAAGAAAACCAACGCCGTCTCTGCTTGGTGGACGGTGTCATAATGTGACGTTTTTGCAAGTTAGGCGTTTACTCGAAAGAACTGCTCTAAACGCCTTTCGATAAAATAGTGCCATCCTATAGAGAAACCTCGCTGATAGGTACCTTGTGGCACCGTCGTCCATACATCCACAAAGGTATCCCAACCCAACAAATAGATTTTATTGCTTTTGACATTCTCACGACCTGTATAATCAATTAAGGCAAATAGCATAATTTGATTTTGTTACAGCATAGACTTGTAATTCTGAGAGGTAAGTACCATTGCGGAATTTCATTTAACATCTCATTAGTTGGCACACCCACTACATGTATATATATATATATATATCTTGAAAAACAGGCATCCCAAGAAATATAATTAGAAAGGTGAAGTTCTTTTGTTAGACTCAGTCTAAACGTTAATTGTTTTTGCACACCCGCTGTCTGAAGACGAGCTGGGGAGCCAGTCTCGAAAATTCACAATAAAATTTTGCTGTTCCCAAAGAACTTCACCTTTCTAATGTATATATATATATATATATATATATCAGGTGAATAATTTCAGAAATTAATCAGTGCAGAACATGCAGATAAATCTCCAGGACATGAATTTTAGGGTCAGAACGGAGATTTAACTGCAAGTTCTGCACTGATTAATTTCTGAAATTATTCACCTGATTATTCTCTGGAGTTCATATACCGGAAACCGCTTGAGAACGCTGGGGGTCCCACTGAAAAGCCGAACCCCTCGCAGCTGTGTCACGCAGCGGCAGAATATCGGCGAAACACGTGTCTGGGATTTTAGCAAGTATCTAGGTCGGGAGTACGGTATAATAGCAATATATATATATATATAATGACCACCGTGTAGGTATCACAGATTCCCTCCGAGCGATTCACAATGTTCGTCAAACCTTCTGGTCTGTTAGCAAGTGCAGAGGCGACTGAGATCAGTTCACGCAAACTATTCCTGTGCGCACAGATAATTTTCATACAGACCCCAGAATTGTAATGGGTCTCGGCCATTAAGCCAACTTTCAGCATGCAAATAATCTTCCGAGTGCTAACCGTTCTCCGCCTGAAATTAAATGCATTTGTTTCACCTCCCAAGCCTTAGCCACACCGTAATATTCACATTCCCGCATATTTCTATTAACTATTTCTACCAAAAATATGGGTGGCCGAACTTGCAGCTAATTGGTGGGTGTCTTCTTATGCTCGGTAACTCCTTCTTAGAGTTATTTATTAGGAAACTTCGCAACTCACGTTTGACCTGACTTGATGCTTTTCACTTATAGAACTCGTTTTATGAAAAAAGGAAGACAGGCTATCTCTGTTTGATATAAGTCAAAGCATTGTATCCGCTGGCACTGAAAGCCGTTCCATTTTAGCTGTAGCGGACACGATCGAAATTATGCCCACTTTCTGTATACCACACAAATGACTGTTAATGAAATTTCACTCTGACTTTTGATCACAATCAAACATGCAACTTTCTTTAAACGCAGTGCAGGTTTTTTAAAATTGACACCTTTATAAAGATTTTGCGTCACTTGTACTTTATGAAAGTAAAAATTCGTGTTTAAGTGGGTAGGAAGCTATTCGTTGATACAATTAACTCTCCTTCATACTAACGCAAAAATACAGACACCAATATGATCTGCGACAGACCCGGACTGCAAAATAGCCATCATACTGTAGAACAGTGCTATTAGCGTAAAACTGTGCATTCTTTTAATTATCCTTTGTCATATCTTCTTGCTAGATTCGAGATTACTTGAACGGCTAATCTGTCACGCTTGAAGTAAAGGTATCCAAGTCCTCCAAATGTTTTAAACCCAAAGCTTATACAACTTATTAATTAAGCATACTTAATACTATCGAGGGATGAGTACAAAATTTAAAATTACTAGGTCGTAAATTAAAAGCGCAAGGAGAACCAGCCTGTGCTCTTAATTCCCTGTCTCAGGTTTATTGCTTGCCCTAAAGTGACCTAATTTCATCAGACAATAGACAGAATAGAGTACTCATCCTACAGCACACAGTGGCAAATTGTCAATCGCTCATCAATTCATTCTCCACTCAGAAACAGTGACTGGCTTAGATCTTTCATAGCGCGACAACAGCCATGGCTTGAGAGATTGACAACCGAGGGGATAACTCGATTTTTTTGAAAAGTGAAGGTCAGACTGCAAAAGACTCGTCCCAATGGCATGCTTACTCGCTTAAGCTTCAAATTACCGTCATGTAATCCCACTGCATGCTGTCGTAGCCTGCACACGTAGACGGGCTGTTTAGCTTTTTCAGTCACTTCCCACGGCCGGTTGTGTTGACACTGTCTTAACATAGTGCCCGTGTGGGCGAGGCTGGAAGGGTGTATTTGATAGTCTAACTCGTCATAAAGTAATTAAAGCGGAAGCCACTGATTTGTGCTCACTGCGTGGGTTGCATAGGTATAGTTAGCGCTTAGTTCAGTCGAATCGCCGCGCAAAGCAATAGACAGGAACATTCGTGATGGGTTTGTATGTTTATAACTCTAGTTTTTGTGACAACGACTTGCTAAAAATTTTGCACACCGTCTGTGCCTGAGTGGCTGTCTCCCACTTCTGCGAACAACATTTTTAAGGGTTTTTCCGTATGATCTGACCAACAAAACGCCTCCCCCGGCCATTACGAGGCATGCATATAATGTGTGCCTGATTAATTGGTCAAAGGTTGATTGAACAAAAGTTAAAAATGGAGTCATTTTTGTAGACAAATCAGTCTTTAATCGTCGTATTCTGCCTAGAACATACCCAGCATCAAAGACAGCAAACTATTAATAGTGAAAAAATATTTTCGAGATTCTAAAAGTAAGAGTGCAAATGTTATGTTTTTACAGTCTCGGGGAGAGTTTAGTGAAGACAATGCTGGACAAAATACCAAGGCCGTCGCTGCTTGCCGACGGTGGACGCTGTCTTAAATTGACGTTTTTGCCAACAAGGCGTTTACTCGAAAAGACTGCTTCAAACGCATTTCTATAAAATAGTGCCGTCCTGTAGATAAACCTCGTTGATATGTACACTGTGGCACCGTCGTCCATACATCCACAAGAGGTATCCCAACCCAACAAATAGATTTTATTGCTTTTGATATTCTCACGACCTGTATAATCAATTAAGGCAAATTGCATAATTTAAGGTCGTTCCTTTGGAAATTCCAGTGTAAAGCCACTTCTTTTACTAAAAAATTCATGCAGCGTAATGGTGTTATGCGCCATATGCACATCCATGCAGTCCGTGCCCTTATTTTCTCAAAAACACCAACCCCCTTTATAGCGACAGTTTCAAAAATGAGTGCGAAAAGTATTCAGTACAGAGGTTATTGCTTTATGTAATAGTGCAAACATTCGTTAAGTTTTCAACGAAAAATATCACGCGTTGAATAAGGTCGATTAATGAGAACACAGATAAAACATAGAACTTACACCTCAGACTCTCGAGTCTTTGCTGCGATAAAAAAGAATTCCCAGACATATTACTAGCGGATCATCTAAATGGACAATGGTAGACCCGACCGTCAGCGAAAATCAAAAGACCCAGTGTCAGATAACGTAGTGAGGCCAACTGCAGTAGGAAGCCGTACTTCCGGGTGCATGGGAAAGCCATATTCTCTAAACAAGAACTGCTTACATAGCGTAAATTGTTCTCCTTGATTGCTGCTGCCCTTGAAAATTTAATTATATTTCATTAAAAACATGCATATAAGTATTCATTCCTTTGTTCGTGCAATAGAATTCACGCATTCTTCAATGTCATATTTGAAGAAAGAGTATAAATTGGTTTTAAAAAAGTTCTTAAATATAAGTACCGTAAAACGTTTGTTCATAAATCATCGTGTCTCTGCATTTGCCAAAATAGCTTGTCAAGTTATCAATATGGGTCAAATCCACTGCTAAAGTTTATGAAACCCACATAGTCTCCTTTGAATACCGTAGATAAATGTATGGTTTTCCGTATGCGGGAAATTTATGGCTTGTAATTTAGAAACCCTGAATGCAAGTGTGACGGCAGTTCGGGTTCAGAATTATTCGGAAATTGGAAACGTTTTTCAAAACCAAACTATACCATTCCATCGAGTGTCAAATTTTAAGACGTAACGTTTTACCAAGTGAATAAGCGAATGAATGTGTGTATGCATGTTTTCTATGAAATATAGGGGCATCGAAAATCTGTGAGAAAAATTAAAGGTACACAAGAAGTCGTATTTTACAGAGTACAGTTTTTTGCATGCGCTGGTGAGAAGTTTATTTGAAAGCTGGCATCCAAAGTTATATGAATTGATATAGAATTATTCTATGCGATGATCGCTTTCACAACTACGTTCATTTAATCTTTTGGAAACGGAACGTAATTCACAATTTCTGTTGGGACTTCGTGAGTTAACCCACAGTTTTATTTCTGTATGCTCGTAAACGGCCCATCTAATGTTACCTTCAGATGAGTTTTTTTCACTAACCTGACCGGATTGTTGATTAGTTGATGAAGATTCGTTTTTATATCATAAAGCACTCACAGAAGATCGAACATAATAAAAGGATTCCCAGAATGCGACAAATCAAAAGGATTACTGAACAAGGTGGATCATGAGCTGCAAAGTGTGGATATTGCCGATTGATTAATTTTAACAGACAGATATTACAGAATCAAAAATACGTACATTTGAGACAATAAATTATATAAAACTTGCTGTTAGCGTTCACCCCCTTCTATTACATTATCATATTTGATGAGGCCAAGAAGCTATAAGGGATTTAATTTAGAAAAATGAATGAAACAATCAGTCTGGCTAAACGCTGAGGAAGGAAGATTGAGAAGACTGATTTGTAGAAAAACAGACTTTAGTTCTAGAGCGAAAACGATGATGTCGTAAAAAAACGTTAAATTATCTAGTTATCTAAGCGTTGCATGTACAGCCGTTATTTGCAGATTATCCACAAACGGGTTGAAGCGAACGTTGTAAACATTTAATGGTACCAGAGAAGAATTCATACATATATCGTTCATAAACTGAGGTGGAAGATGATATTAGAGCCTATCAAAAACAGTCGCTCTATGCTAGGCCCGTAATAATGCATCCTCAAATATGACCTTTTATTAAGCAGCATATTTCGGCGCATTTTTTCGAAAGCCTTTTTTCCTGGTAGAGAAAACACGACGACAAAACAACGACAACGAAAAAACAATGCCCTGATGCCGAACAAAAATGGCAAAAGAAAACTTTCCAAATTTTTTAGTGGAAATCTCCGTTTGAATAAATGGCGGAGCTTAACAAACATGTGAGTAAATCGAACACGTTGTGAATTTCCCTGCATCTGCTGCACCGTTTGTCTGCTGAATTAACAGTTACAACCAAACTATCTGATTACATCGTATTGGTAGGATGAAAATGACAGCCACAAATACCCCAGACTATTTTCCACGTGTCCGGGGCACGCGGCTGAATCCTTGACGATATACGCATCCTATTCTTCAATATTTCAAACAAACCTTCATTCCAAATATGCATGGGACGCGGAGACAACATGAGGATTATTCCTGCTGGGCTGTGGGGTCTCTGATTCTACGCGCGTTGTTGTTTAACCGACGGCATTTAGTCGAGCGCACGTGCATACTGGTAAATTCCCGCCGACTCTGTACTCTGTCTGATAACAGGGGCCATGTCAAAAGGTCAACGAGAAATGGCAAATTTCGCTGTCAATAAGGTTGTCCAGAAGCGAGTACCTGCGCAGAAAACGTAGGCCGATCGCACCAAAACAACAAATAATCGACTATTCATGATCAGGCAACAGTCCCTGTGTTTCGTATGCTAGGCAACATATATAGCACATAACCATAAATACAGCCAATGCAATCCTGCTTTGCTAACTAGTACAGTAAGATGACAGAAGCTCTTCCACTGCGCAAGTAAGCATTTCGAAATTTGCCCATATGTAGTGAGTTTCGAATCAAAAGCAACACTTAAATCCTATCAAATATGGGTTGGATTTGCATTCATTGGTCGCGTTTGACTGTTGAGAATAGGGTTTTTACATGCCCTGACCCATTCCAAAAGCACTAATATGCCCCTCCTTCTCCGCATTTCACAGCATGTAAATGACGCTGAAGTTTGCATCCTACTATCTGAAAATGATCACTCTCACAGTCACTAAACAATCAGCATCTTAGTAGCAAATACAACTGCATATGAAGCCTCCGATAAAAAATTATGACTGTCATTAAAGGAAGCATGTAATGGTGAACACTTTTTAAAAGAAGTTGCAAAATATTATCTGAGATCGTTTATGATGGTGGGTTTGGCTAAAAGCGGAAAAATCAGGCCAATAAACCACTGTTCCTCTGATCGCATCTTCTTAATCTTCTTTTCTAAAATGTTACGGCTGTAGTTATTACAGTCGGCGGATCAAACGCCCGAAATTACAACACTAATCAGCTTTGACGGAGCCACGATGCTATCGGATCAATGAAAGATGTTTTACTACTGGTCGGGGTATTACAGGTGCGTTAACCATTAGTTTATTTCAGTCTACCTGGAGGCTTTATTAGAACTTCGGCTGTAGAACTATTTGGCCGCCTTGGACATTCGTCAGCGCAACCGAAAAGACCGATGACAACGAAGTTACCGCGCTAAAAAGAGGATCGGTGACGACTTAAATCTGAATAAGAGTCGACAAATACCGAAGATTCAAAATGCGTTTAAATAAATTCCGCTGGAACAGGGAATGTGGTCATTCGAAAAAACTTAAAGGAGCCGCAGCACGACAATAACCATCACAGAGCAAATAAATCCCTTTAATTGGGAAAACTAAAATGACATTCGTCTACTTAGCGTTGCCAGACTCCATGCTGACAGCCGCCATGGACAACGAAAATAACGCATAAGAATCGATTCCCATTCCTGATTAGAAAACTAGGAAAACTAATTAGATGCGTTTGTGTAGCACGCCCTGAGGTAAGCAAACCCCAGTCCTTTGTAATAAGTGGGTGATAGTAATACTGGTTCTCACAGTTAGGGCCCCGGGGAACGCAGAGGCGATGGGGTCAAGTAGTTGTATGCAAAAGAACAGCTATTGAGAATGCGTGTTACTACTTTGAGCCGTAGAAAAGAGCCAATAGGAGAGAAGAGACAAGTCCCAGGTAGCAGTCTTGAAGAATCAATTTTTCCCGACAAGGTAATTGTATCTGCCAAGAGGCACAAATTCAGCTCGCAGTCGTGTCAGAAGACGGACTTGACGGCCTCGTAGGTATGATGTTACAAATGCGCATTCAGCTAAGAGGGAAGTAAACTAACGGGAATTAGGAATCACGGAACCTTACAGTCAACGGGTCAGAGTGACATATACTGCCGCTCATAGAAAACCTACAAATATTTTAATGGGGCCCGTCTCATGTTTGCAACTAGAAACGAAGAGACGAATCCCAGGAAGTAGTCTTGAAGAAGGAGATGCGATCGCTGGGACAGGAGCTTGATTAGCCTGAAGTTTCGGATTCCCGATCGAACCCATCATCAGAGACAAAAAGAGAAGCGGGTAGTTAGTGCATAAGTGGCTGCAGTATTTATAGGATGATGTCACCATGCTACCGCATAACTATGAACATTTACGGCTCCCCTTCACCCGGGATTGTCACACTTGGTGTGCTTATTGTTTGATGGCCGACATTCGCGTCGTTAATTGCTACAATTTCATCACGCGCGTTTGATGTTGACGTGATGACTGCTCGGCCATCTGATCCACTGACCTTGGAGTTGGTAAAAGTGTCTACATGTGCGCTGCCCGTTTGGCTAATTACTCCGCCTAGGCGAAGTCTCAGCACCGAGTATGGCGAGGGAAGATCATTGCACTTGTTAATGGACTGCGGGGGGGCAGGGAACCATGATTCTTGTAGTTCCCGGCTCACGCGGTTGTCACCTCTTGCGAGAATCTTGACCTCTTTGAATTTGAATGTGTGGCCGGATCTCGCTGAATGAGCCGCAACTTGAGAGCTGACGTCATTCCTTCGCTCCGCTGCAGAGTGTTCGGGCATTCTCGTTCGGCTTCTCCGACGTAGTTTCTTTGTCCGCAACTGCACCAGATCCGACAAAAAACTCCAGAGGTTCCTAGCCGTGACAGCGGGTCTTTCGTTTTTTTTATTTGACGCCTAAAAAGGCAACCACCAGGCGTCAGATAATGAAAGGGCAACTATCAGTCGTTACCAATTGTCGTTATCGTCGCCCTATGGAACAGCCAGCCTCACTGCTTTCGCCAACGTCGGTTGCTTATATCATTGTCTAGCTTCGAGTCATACGTAATTTGTATGCCAATTCATCTTTCGTTGAGCGTATCCGACACTTAATGGAGGAAACACGATCGCTGGGACAAGAGCCTTATTAGCCTGACCTTTAGTATTCCTGGTGAAAAACAAAATTCGACCTCTCATTGCCTTGTCTTTTGACGTCAGATATATCCCTCACCCTTATGGCCTAGCTATCGACATTTAGGAAAGCAGGTAGCCTTGAGACCAAACACCTCCAGTTAAAAGTGCCATGTTTTGGGCAATAAGTATTGTCAGCCCTCCCTGACGGTGTTATCCAGGAGAAGAACACTCTAGGGAGCTAATTGTTAGTCCAGTATGATTTAATTAATAGAAAGTTGGATAAATGTCTGTTAAATCATTATTGGTAGCAGAACTGTTGAAGAACAAGGCATCGATACATGAAGAATATTGAAAAGAGACACATTTGAGCATATTCACCATATATACGTAGCTGCCTGCAAGCGTATAAACATAGATGCATTGCTGATTGAAGCAAAAATGCGCGTTCCCGGATATAAGTGAGAAGACAAGGCGATCACAGGAACCATGGATTTATTTGTTTGACGTTTCGAAAGCAGACAAGCCTCCATCATCGGAGGTGGGTTGCGTACGGCACGTCGCAGTATTTATGGGTTTTCCTTCGTGCTGGCGTGTCATTGACTTCCAGCGCGCTGCATCACAAGGTATGGCGATGGTTGTCAAGGCGGCATCGGTTCCTCCTCATCCTTTGTCGGGTGTAGGGAGGGGGGCGGCGTCGAGGTGATCGCGTTCATTGCTGTTGTTTGCATTGTCCGTTGTACGCCCTCGACGCATCTCGCCTTCCTGCCCCGTTCGCACCTGCCCATAACCGTGTTGACGGTGGTTGTCACGCCACTGTTGACGTCGGGCTGGGACGCCCTGTTGCTGTCGGGCGTTCTCGTCGAGTGCTGGCGTCTGTCTGCGTTCGGACCCAGAAGGCGGTTCCGGGGTGTGCGTTCGTCGCCGATTGTCCCCTGGTTTCGTCCGTTCCCGATGCCTCATTGCGCCCGTCCGTGTTCCCGCTTAGTCCGGGTTTGACTACTGCCATCTCTGGCCTTAGGACTCGTCGGTAGCCCTGCCTATTAAACTTCACCCGTAGGGCTTGGTAGGCAGCCGGCAGAGTTACGCATCGGTTGACGTGACAGTACAACAACGTACAACGACGTACAGTACGCAACCCACCTCCGATGGAAGCTTGTCCGCATTCGAAGCGTCAGGCAAATAAATCCATGGTTCCTGTGATCGCCTTATCTTCTAGCATATGTGTTTATATATCTCGTTGTATATCCACTCTGACGGCCTGTGAGAAGGCAGCGGGATCGTGATGCAGGATATGGGTCGCATGCGCCATATAGCCTCATCCAGTATATCCCACCGGTGGAGGACAGATGCCAGGATGTGCCCGTTGTGTCGCGCACGGTTTCATGGCGTCGCCGGTGGAAGCTAGTCGTCAGAGTGGTTTGTTGAAAAGTTATCCACCAGTTTCCTCTCTCTCTATGGGTGAACCTCCAGTGGATAGCATACTCGAACTTGACGCGACAACGACGATACGCAAGAAAAAAAGGCACGGCCAGGATCCTAAATAGCGCGGCCCGAACTTTCAGCTAAGCGTGCCATCACACCACAAATGTTGGCAACTATTATGCGCGTGCATTCGCGGTAACGCCAACAGATTCCGATCTAGCCCTTGAATTGGTCCAGGACATCTACTGCGCTGTTCGTTTTCGGTGCGCATAGTTCCTCTATCTGTGCACCAATATGCGCGCATAAGTTAAGTGGATCAACTGACTTTTCAACGGCGAAACTGACACCCTCAAATCCCGAGCACACTTATTGACGCATCCGGGCTCAGCATGCACGCAAGTAATTTCCTATTTGATGAGTTTCTTGAAGTTTTGTTGCTTCACAGGATGTCGCACCGGTGTAGCCGGTTTCAGTGTCATTCTTACTAGTCGGTGCGAAACCATGTATGGTAGCCGTTATCATTGGAGTCTTGCCTAAGAATAATTTCATATTTCAAGTAAGGTGGGCTGACTAATAACTACATATCGGTGACTGAGACATTTTCCGTCCAAACACTCGTCATCATATAATATTCTTCGTTTTTAATCGTCCTCTTCATCTCATTGTTCTGTTTGCAGAATCGGACTTTCCCGTCCGCTGTTGTTGAAAGAAATCTGTCGAATTCTGATTTCGTGCCACTAAATTTGTGCAATTTCATCTGAAAAGTTCATATTTCCGTGCAAATTAAGCAGGTGGCTGTACTCTAGGGACGGCGTCTACGACTGCTTCCTAATGGGGTGCGTCGTTACAGTGCCTTCCCTTGCGGACTACAGCAAGGCTAGAAAAATTGACTTATTTTACTTGAACTGTCATACGTGCATGCCATACTTGAATGCAAGCAGGTTTAAAGTGTGAAGCCGTTTTGCAGAGATACATTTCCAAACGCCGCTTGTCTGACTTTGTCCCTGAATCCACCTATAGGGACACGAATACTACCGATTCTGACAATGCGAGACTAAAATATATATATAATTCAAGAATGTGCGAAGGATGTGATGTTTATTCAAATGTTGGTAACAAAAATTCCGTTTCAAATCGACTTATAAAGGCTTTACTCGGATAAAGTGGAATAGAATAGACCTATTCAGGCATTCAACATAGGTAGAAACCACAGAAAAGCCTTCATCAACCCCATCAAATCCCCTTTGGAAAGTAATTTATCACCATGTACCAAGAAGAATGATTGTTTCCGAAATGTTAAAGAATTTCAAACGTCTGCGAACAGTGACTAAATGCTGGCTGTCATTAGCTTTGTCGGCCAAAATGCCCCTGAAATGCCTCTGCGACAACATTGCATAAGACATGTGAATATTGAGCAGAGTTTCTACACGTAAGGGCGGATTGGAAAGACTCGGAAGAAAGGTTTGCGAGGCACCATTATGGCAGCGTCTCAGACCACGGTATCTTTACACGCATGTCTAAGTGCGCGCAAAATAATCACATGGGTAGGCGCTCGTAATTCATCTCCATGACATGTTCGGTTCATTGTCCTTTTATGTACACCAGCACGGCGTGGCTTAGCAGAAACGCGTACAGATAGTCAACACTAAAGAAAGCGTCGCTGAAAAACAGCAAGCATTATTTACCTTTACTATAGGGCGACGAGCTTACTCTTGAAGCCGACGATTAGCTCAAGAAAATATTGCTGATTAAACGCCAAATGTGAAGTGTAATGATTTTAATAACTCTTTGTCTTTTGTCTCAAAACGCCTTATTAATCTCTCTAACTTAAATTTTCAATAAGAGACGAAAAGCGCTTTCATTTCAAGCTCGATATGTCTAAACTTACTTCAACGTTTTTATCTAAGCTTCCACATTAATGTCTGGTGTGTAGGCTATATAATATTTTCTGAGTGACTGTTAATTGCAATAAGCGTTGAAATGCTTAACTTAGTTTGCGTTTCGAATTGATTACTTAAACAGGGTTGCAATATTGATCACCGTGCAGTATAACCTCAATAATTTAAAGTTACCTCTGAGTACCGGATTTTCAGTGAATTTCTTTCCGGCCACCTGCAATTACTACAGTTCTCAAAAACGACTCCTTCGGAAGCACGAACCTTTTTTTTGCAGTGCCCTTATAATATTCGATATGTTTCATAGAAAACACGCATAAACATATTATCTCAGTCATTTGTTAGAAAATTACGTGTTCCTAAAAGTTCATACTTGACGAAGCGGTAGGAAAGGTGTCCTTAAAAATTTTACTTATGACGGTTAATAAAAAATCGCGTCCGTTCATTTACTAATATTGCTCGTAAAGTACACAATACGACATAATAACGTATATAATTGTGTGCTTTTCCGTACACGGAGAATGCAGTTTTTTGTTTCTAAACCCTGAATGCAAAAGAAGCGATAGATTGGGTTTTAAATTATTAGGTAATTGGAAGGGGCAAAGCCTCGAAAATAGAGATACCGCTGTAACCACGTATTCAACGTCTGCCACAGCACTGGGTTTCTATCGGATGCACATTTGCACACAGGCTCCAACAGCAATCTGATAGCTTCTATTTACGTTTATTTTAATACATTTTTTCAGTCCTTTTTTGTACAGGCTAAGTTCCCAGTGTTATGGAAGATGCCGTCTTCTAGGACTTAATCCGTTGAAACACGAATAAAATCTGTGTGATATAAGCACAGCTGTCTAGCGTCTGCGCGCTTAATCATCACAATACAGACCACAAGCTTTCGCGTAAGTTATTCTCCGCCACTTATTGTGGCTCAGTAGGGATATTTCAACCGTAATTAAGCCAGATGAACATGTTTTGATACGTAAAGATATGAAAAAAAACTGATAAACTCATAGGAAACGAATGATAATCAATTGTATAGGTAAAACGTTTATTATGTAATAATTGCCATATAGACAACAAAGATGGAAGCTAAAAGCCCAGACACGCGTATTTCGCAGATCTTGTGTCGCTGCCTGACGCATTTGCGAGGGGTTCGGCCTACCAGTGGGTCCAGCAGCCTTCCCCTTGCGTTTTCTGGCATACGGACTCCAATGCTACCTTATATTGTTTAATATTCCATGAAAGTAATGCACCATTTTGGTAAAAATCCTTCGGAAAAGAACTTTTCAGACACGGTTCGAACGTTGATATGAATATTTGAGTTAGAATCCATGAGCTACTGTGGAATAACCGCGTAATATTCAGTGCAGTGCTAGCTTCCACCTCCTAACAGTTTAAGTAAGTTAACTAAAAATGAGGAGGTCTTTAGAGCAACACGATATCCTGCTTTGAATAACCGCAACGGCTTGCGTTCATTTAACTCTAACATGCAATTTTGTAAGTGAACAGACGCTTATCAAGTAAGACAACGATAGCACGATTTGCGACGATTGTTTGTTTGAACAAGTACCGTCCATGTGACCAATATATTCTGTTAGAATAAAGTGTGACGGTCTCTATTCCAAAGTGGGATTCAGTACTGACGTTGATTATACTGCTTAATGATTAAGGCTGATGAGATGCATCAGATGTGCGATAAAAGCCTGAAGTTTTCTCAAATTATAATTTCGGAAAATTTATGGTATACAGAACATGGTCGGTTAGAAAGCACTGATAAGCAATTTAGAAAGTGGTAACTTGAA
>CACRXP010001174.1:112313-130738 GCA_902702965.1 Spirometra erinaceieuropaei | reverse complement strand
AGGTTGGCGGTTACAACGAGATGGTCATCGTCTTCCGCCGTCTTCCGCCCTGGTTCGGCTGCTGGGCGTGTAAATAGAGGTTTCATGACAGGGTTGGGCGCTGCGTCGGTCACCTCGGAGCAGTCCTGCCACTGGATCACGATTTAAGAGTGTACAGAGGCTGAGGCTGACTCGATAAGACCTTTTCTTACTGAAGCGCACTTGAAGCGCTTCCGAGTTATTAACATGTGCTGATATCCTTATCTTATAGAGTTGTCATTTGACTGGTGCAATTGGGGACTCAGCATCCTGTCGCAGTAACCGCTGTGTGTGTGACCGTGTGTCGGCTGGCACCGTCGTGAGACACGAGTGGATCAACCCTCACCCAGCGCACGCGTGGCACGCGTAGAGGGGGACATGTGTGACACCACTGCTCTCTGACAATGCTCCTACTCCATGATTCAATCTTGGCACCAGACCACAAGTGGGGTGTGGGAAGACGGGATACGTGTATGCTGGCCCAAGCTCCACTTGCTTCTGCATCCTCGGACTTGGCCATCAATCTAGGATTCGTTGGTCAAACTAGCTTCGGCAGGTGGACTCTCGTGAGCGAGGACGTTCACCGTGTGTCTCAGGGAGTGGGTGCAGCCCCGGCGACTTTCGCGTGAATTAGTTTGTAGTGAGGCAGACTTGTGCAGCACCTACCGCACTCTCTCCTTCCTCACCCAGCAGGCTCCGATGACGAGACAATAGCAAGAAGACGGGAGGTGGGCTGAAACGCAGTGGCTGACGAAGCCAAACAGCTCGTCTACGCATGGACCTGATCCCCACAACATCTGCCAGGCATTCGTGTGTGTCACAAAGGTCACATTACGAAGAAGCTACTCGGCCTAACTTCCAGCCCTCCAATCAGTCATCCCTCGCTCACAGTACTGTCTCAGTGCGACGGATTCGCAAGTGCCAGACTAAGCCGACGCGTGATACGGATGTGCAATAGCAGTAAGAACAGGAGGGAACTGCGACTAGGGAGTTGTTAGCAAAGGCGTTGGTATTTCCGGCGGCAGTCTCAAGTAATCTAAGCGTCTGCCATGCCATGATCAGCAGACCATGCTCCTCACAGTCTAGTGTGCACTGGCAGTTCCATGGCACCTAATCTCCTGCCGGTTGATGAGTTTGCGCTCCCGCAGGTTATGCAGGTCGTGACCATGGCTGCACATTCATCCTTGTCCTTCAGACTCGTGGCGCTGTTGGTAAAAATCCTAGTTCAGCTTTTGTTATTGACCATGGAGTGTGGGTTTGTACGCTTAGGCGCAGATCTGACCACGCAAGCCGCCTGCGCACTCTCCTGCCTCCGATCTTTTTGCCTCTGACCTGACACCGGGCCCAGGTGGGGAGGAAGAGGAAGTGTGGTGGATGCTACGCAAGTCACAGTGACTGCTTCACCTTGGCGTGGAGCACACGGTAGACCTCGTCGGGCACGACGGTCAAACTGTCATTACTGGGGCATGGGTTCGGGGTGCAGGGTGGAGGTTAGTCGTGATGACAGTTCGGTGAATCCCGCTGTCATGGATGCTCCGATGGCCGAAACGATCAATGCGGTCGGTGTCAGAATGGCCCCGGACATCGTAGGCAGGTGAGGCGTAATTGACGGGTGTATGTTGGGGCTAGGAGTGCCGACTCGCCGGCATCAAGGAGGAGGGGAGAAATAAAAAGGGTTTTGAAGAGAATGCAACGCAACTGCATATTCACAACAACAAATTTCGTCTCTGTGGCTAAAGCGTGACAAAATTTTGCCCGCGGTGGGTTAACGTTTAATTAAAGTAGTAGAGCACAGGAGCTGAGTGCACGTATGGTGGAACATGGGTAATCTGATTTACGCAAGATTCATCGGAATGCTGGTGGGGAAGTGTACACGAGGGTAGTAAAGGTGTCGCCAGCGACGATGGACGTGCCAAGTCGCACACTCCATGAGAACAAGACCCGTCCGATTCACCACACTGTGACTGAACACCTGGAGCGGAAGCCCGCAGTAGCTTCTCGAACTGGCTGGTCCCTCGACGAAGCAGGGCAGCTCGCAGAACGTTTCGATGAATCCGATAATGTACTACACTGCTAAGTCTAGACAGATTCTTAACACCAGCTGGGAAGCACCTGCCCGCCGAAATTACTAGAAACAATTAACTAAAGCACGCTGGTAGCAGTTGAAATTTGACCCCGTAGGCGAGCACGGCCAGTGGGGTATTTACCGTAGGTGACCTAAATGTTGAAATGTCGTGGTCGAAACTTAAGTGAGTAGTGTTTCATATATTTGGTGTTTTTAATTGTTAGGTAGATTTATTTTAGACTCAAAAAAGCCATTTACTAAAAAGGGATTCATTCCAACCCTGTTTTGTTAAAGAAAAACAGGCTAAATCTGACTTTCCTATAAGTCCACAAATCAAAGCCTCCCATTTTTGAGCATTGTGCTATAAGCAAAGATTAATGCAAAAATAAGAGTGAAACAAGCCCCTTGTGGGATTTGAAAATTCGATTTCGTGTCCATGAAAATCAAGTGAGACTTGGTATAAGAAATTGCATTACTTACCGGAAATGAGGGACGAATTCAGCCTTTAAAATCCTGCTTTGTAATTTTTGGGCGTTTCGTACCATACGACTCAGTAATAAACTTGTTTGGTAGTAGTTTGTTTTATCATGCCAATAAGTACTAGGCGCAAACAAATATTGAGTACTCGCATCATGCTGTCACCTTTCTGTCACGCCGTGCAATAAAGATGTCCAAAGAATTTATATCAGCAGTCGACTACGAACGGATACGGAAATTAGCAGCGTAAGGGTTGTCCAGTGAGTCAATACTAGTAAGGTTACTCTGCGGCGAATGCTTAATGAAAGGACCGTGCCCAGAAATAAGCAGAGTTGACCAAAACGATCCGCAAGTAAGCAAGACGAGGATTTACTTCATCGTACACCAAAAAGTACCATTACATGCCCATTGAAACCATTCACAGGAAACATCTACCGATGTTCTCTATGAATATAATTAGGAAGTGGATGCAAAAAATTCGAACTTCATCAACAAAGAGCCATCATCAGGCCGTTTTTAAGTAGGAAATTTATTAGAGAACGCCTTTTATTTGCTAAGAAATACATTGACTATCGACCCTCATTCTGGAAGAGCATTTACTTCTGCTAAGAGGTCTTATTCGTAGACAAGCCTACGAAGTCGACCCAAATGGTCATATGTAGAAAGAGCTCCCAAAATAGCATGCTGCACTGACGGCAAACTCCAAGAGCCGTTAGTAGTTAATGGTTTAGATAGTCATCAAATTCGGAGAGCCGCCAGTCTGGCGGTCGACTACAGACACCTTCAACAACAAGGTGTTCGTAAATATTGTGAAGGATGTCGCCGATTACAACGACATCGGACAGACGTCCGTCATCCATCCTCGAGTTGCGGACGCTCAATCACAGTTATATCTTCTTCAGCATAGCGTGGACACAGAGAACGCCGGTTCTTTCCAGGATATCAGTGTCTGGGATGCCTTCCCGTCACTTGGTCTTCCGTATAATTCGGAGTCATCTAAGGTGAAAAGGATTGGGTCTTCTCGATTGGTCCTCGTTAACAAGCACGTTGTCAAGACAGGAGCCCCGTACATTTTCAATTTTTTGTTGAGTAGGATGCTGCCGTGATTCCAGACGGAGTGCTTTGGCCGGCTAAAGGTTTGGCTGGCACTGGAGATCCGGCTTGTGATTTACTCGTTGGTCTTGATGTCTTTTTTAAAAATCGTGCCTTCAAGTCACGCAAATTCGTCAGCATTTGGCCTCGGTTAGAGCACGGCTACTCTCCTCTGTGCTGATGGTCAGTCCGACATCGGAGTAGTCGGAGGCGAAGGTGTCTGCACTCGGCGAAAAAAAAGGTCGTGGACGCCAGCCTTGTATACCCTAGAAGATGCTTTCAGGCGACGGATGTTGAGCAATTCTACATCGCTCTGGTTGTCAATGTCGATCCCCGGCCGTCCCTCCCGGTAGGCCTCCATCAGCATAGAGGAGTCCATAAGAGTTAATAGGCTGTGGGCGAGTGCACAGCCCTGCTTCACCCCACTGGCCATTGTGAATGCGGTCGGATGTGGTTTGGTAGCCCCATCTGCAGTAAACAAACCCCAGTCACCTCTAATACGGGACCGGCGGTAATAGGGGTTTTTAAATGTGAAGCCGGGGAACGTACAGGCGACGAGGTCAAGTAGTTGTATGCAAAAGAAAAGCAGTTGGGAGTGCGTGGTTGTATTTTCAATGGTTGAGAAACAGTTGTACTAACCCCTAACTATAACCCCTTATCCTAGCTCCCAATCGCTAACCCTAACCACTAATCCCTAACCCTTAACCTTAACCCCAACAGTATTGTGTCCATCAGTTGGGGTTAAAAAACCACATCTTATCGTGATTGCTTCCGAGACTCCCACGTCCATAACGCGGACCATTGTTCCATCATGAAGTTATCTTACCATTTGGGTTAGTCGAATCTCGGCATGATTTCGTAAACTCCGTCGCGATTCCCTGTGTGAGCGGGCTTCGTCAGATCAACAAAGATGGTTTAGAGGTTGGTCCGCACCTCCTTAAACTTCCCTGCAATTGACAGGCCGCGATGATAATGTTTGTGGTTCTTCCGTGATGTCGGAAGTACCACTGCCTTTCTGAAAGACTTTGCTGTTCCAAATGAGTGTTTGAGCGAGTTAGTTGGACAAGGAAGAACGTTTTCCTGCGATCTTGAGGGAGTAGGTGCCTCTGTGGTCATCGTATAATAGTCGGTTCCCCTTGCGTTTGTAGCTGTGCATGATGGCGGCATCCTTGAAGTTCTGAATGATGTGTGCTTGCGGCCGCATCTTCTGGAACAACGAGATAAGTTTTTCCACACGGTGTGGGCCGCCCAACTTGTAGACTTCATCTGGAAGTACTTCCGCGCCCGGTGCTTCTCCATTGGAGAGCTGTCACGTTGCTCCGTCCGTCTCAAGGAGGGGGACGCAAGAAAGAGATCGTCGTTGCCGTTCACTTGAGGAAGTTGGCTGGTGGCTGTTGACGGGTGGTCGAAGACGCCGCGGGAATGGGCGAAGAATCTCTTCATCCCAAGACGGTCGGCATATCCATGGATCTTCGCAGGTTTACCAGTCAACCCGTCGTCCTGGATCTCTCCCGGTCTCTGTCTTACTGGTAGTCGGCTTTACTGGCCCTACTGGTGTTGACGATGTAGGTCACGCGTAAACTGTTTCTGGGAGATGAAAGTGCATATTTAACCGTCACGGTCATCAACCCAGTCTCGGTGCTGACGGCGTGCGCGGCCCAGGGCTTCCATCGAGGTGACCTGGATGGTATTCCACAGCTAACTCTGCTGGATTTTGACGTTAGCATGCACCTCGGGTATTTGGAGTTCATGCAGTTACTAAAATCGAATTTGCGTTCAGCCGTATCAAGCAATACAGTATCTAGTTCAGCCAACGTTCAGTTACCTTGCGGTCGCCTGCGTGTTTGCAGTTGAAGAATCATCTTATTGATGTGGTTTGTCCAGCTGAAACCACCGGGGCAGTGTGTGTCAGTCCCCGACACAGATGCTAGGAGAGTGTGCAGGTACTCGTAGAACTTGTTCCTCACGAAATCGGGGCTGGTCTTTGCGTAGGCACTGGCGATAGGGACCAATTTTTGCTATGGGAGGTGGGCGCAGAACCATGCGACGATAAGTGATGTCCTGCGCCAGGCAGGACAGCCGTCTCGCGACGTCGCCCCTGATAACCAAAGCCACCCCAGCATCTTGTTGCTCCACTCCCGAACATCCACTTCAAAAGAAAGTGCTCCTATCCCCCACTTCAAAAGAAAGTGCCCCTCTCCCCCACCTGTCCCTGCGCAGGGAAATGGGTCTCACTGAGAGCCGCATTGTAACGGGAACTGTCCTCCTTTCCAGGTTTTTTAAAAGGGAGCAAGCGCCCCAGGCTGCCAGATTGGAAAATGTCACTCTGAGAGCCTGTGTGAAGGCATGTGGATGAGGACGAGTGTGGTTGCTGCTGCTTTGATCGCAGGTTTTGCGATTATAAGTCACGGCAACCTTCTGCCGGGAACTCGCCACCATACACCCACTTATTCCAGTCCATAGTGATAGGCTGGATACTCGATCTATTCTTAAATCCTCTTTTTGTCGCATCTCAGTTCATCGATGCTGACCCGTCGGTCGATATGCTGCCCCTCCGATACTGACGGATATTTACGTCGTTTCTTCTCTTTACGAGTACCCCAAGGGAACTCTGGGAGGTCCGCTGATGCGCCGGACCCCTCGCAACTGCGTCATGAAGAGGCACAAGGTCGACGAAACACGCGTATCTGGGCTTGCAGCTAATATTTCTGCTGTCAGTGTGGTGAAACACTTGACATCTATGCACTTATGCCTTTTTACTCGACATTATAATAAAACGGGCTTTCAGAACAGTCAGGCGATTTGCTGATCGAATTCTGGATGATGTTGTCCATCCCCTTCATTATGAAATACGGTAGGTTACCTAACTCCCGAAAGGTGTTAAAATTTACGAGGGTTTGCCAATCACTCGCAAACCGACACCAATGCGTGGACGCAATATCTATGCTAATTAAATACAACTTTAAATGAATCAAAAAGATTAAAGAAATATTAAAGGCGGTATCGCGTTGTTTTGAAAAGTCAATTTTTTAGAAAAGCGCGAAATCCCGAAACTAATTTGTAAACTTCGTTTTCAAATGTAAAGAATGGCTTTCCGTGCAAAAAGCCGAGTAAATATGAAAGCACAAGTAGAACAACTCATAAAGATAGTGTCTTAGTAAAGTTTACATTTAAATATCATTTGAGAGTTAGCGTAATTTCAGGCAAAGGGGTTTGCCAACAGCCTGCAGTCTGAGTATAGATTCCAGAACAGTTTTCCGATTATTCGTGGTATTCTTTACGCATTTGAGTTGTTTGAAATGCGGTTCAATAAGAGAAACAGAATTTTAGGTCAGTATATAGGTCAGTATATTTTAAGAGTAATAGGCAATGCCTTTGAAAACTCTATTGTAAACGGTACATGCAATGTCTCACTATAAATAAACATGGTACTGAAATTTTGTCCGTAATATACACATTTAACAGAATATTTTCCGCGAAAATGTAGAACCAAAACTTGTGAACATTCAGTTGTAGATGATTTCAGTAAAATGTTATGACAGTCATCCGCATTAGCGGTATGAGTATGCAAGGCGTTGGTTTAGCACCACAGAGCTGTTCTGTTCAGACAAGCGATTGTGTCCAAGCAAATATGCATCGAGTCTTTGCTTGAACGTCTCCGTGGTATCCGCCATTATTACGTCCTCGGGAAGCCCGTTCCAGGCACCGACGACTCGCTGTGAAAAACAGTATTTGCGAACGTCCAGGCGGCATTGGGATCCTCTAAGTTTTAGAGAGTTCCCACGCAGGTTTGTTGTTGTGGCCAGGGTGAAGAAATCGTCGGGGTTTAGGGCACATTCCCGGTTCCTCAATATCCGATAGGCCTGTATGAGATCTCCTCGAACCTGCCTGTACTCAAGAGGAAAAAGTTTAAGTTCCCTAAGTCGGCAGTCGTAAGGTAAAGTCCTGAGGCCTTTTACAATTTTTGTTGCTCTCCTCTGAACTCTTTCTAGCAACTTATTGTCTTTTTTTAGCCACGGACGCCACGCTTGGTTTTTTTTGCTTGATTTCACCGATGGGGACATCCTAGGAACAACAGTTCTCAAAAGGTCGTATGCTGCCAAGCCGATCAGCGACTAATAAAGTTAAACAGAATTGACAAGTGTAGTAGCGAACATACGATTTTGTGTTTATAAAAAGAATTTTTCTTCCATGAAATCAGTCTGCACTTTTAGTTTGTTCTGGACTACGTTGAGCTTCGGGTTGATCGTGAAATACCGCTGAATACTTCATGATTTTCAGTGTTTTCATCCAATCGTCCTTAAGAGCAGATTCTGTATCGTGTGTTTGTCAAAACCCCTGAAATGAGACACTTCTTGAAGGCATTAACCGCAGGAGCGAGTGTTTGGACGTTCCTTTACACGCAAAAGGTCGTTTGGGTCCCAGTTGAAGACGTACACGAACATCAAACATTATTGTCGAATAAAATGAACGTACACAACAAAAGTCAGCAAGGAATGTGTCTTCAATCAATCAAAAATCTTCCCCCAATAAGTTACCTTGTTAAGGAATGCTTTCATACTACAATCCGTTGACGGGTCTCTGTGCACTTTGTAGTTTTGCATGGTGAGACCATGAAGAAATTTGACGCTTTTGGCCGCTTCTTTCACGTTCCTAAACAATACTAATATTTTTATACCTCAAGCGTAAGAACATGCCTTTCTCTTAATATTGCGGCCATTTGCACTGTTCCGTGAGATACGTCACGTACTGCAATTGCTCCGAAATTCTCCCACTGCATACGCCGCGGCTTCCGACAAGTCGTACATGGACACATCAGCACTCTGTATGGCCATTTCTGACAAGATTCCTTACGTGTGAAAAAATCGGAATAGAGTAACGGAGACCTGAACTGCCCTCTTAATAGGTTTTCGGTTTTAAGCAGACCTAATTACTTTTGCGTCATTTGTAAATTTATATCCTGGCCAAAATGAATGGAACCAATTCTTCTGATATTTTTGAATGATACCTTCAAAGAAAAGCCTTTACACACTCTCTCTCTCTCTCTCTCTCTCTCTCTCTCTCTCTCTCTCTCTCTCTTTACACTACTGGCTGCCTCTTAGATGCTTATGAATATTACGCGGTGCCCTCGAGCCGGCCAATCACGCACAGGCGACACCCTTCCTCGCGTGCTCTGATACGCCCTGCACTCGCGTGCAGTTTGCCCCATTGGTAGACATATGCCGGGCTCGTCTCGTCCCCTGCTTGTTGAAACTCGTCGCAACCATTCTGTGCAGAACAAAGGCCCTTTTACTGCATGGTTTGAGATAGTGAAAGTAAAAGTGTCCTCCCTGCCCTGGCTGTCACGGCGTTTGTGACCCCGACATGACCTAACACGCCGCAGGACTTCATTGCCACAAGTTCACTCCTCTCGAATTCACTCCTAAAGTTCCTCCCTGACATTCAACATTTCCACCATGAGAACTGACCTAAAGTTTTCGGTGGACGCATAACGGCAATTCAAGAGCAGCAGCAAGTACGTACTGAAGCCCGAATACTTATCGGGCTTCCTACACCAAGGTGGTAGACTTGAAATGATCCTGTGCGCGTTAGAAGAAGAAGCACGAAGTACGATCGCCCCTTTTATTCCGTTGCTCAGACGACACTGGTTGTCTTTTCAGGTTGGTGGTTCCAACTAGGGGAGCAGTCGTCTGTTAGAGGAACAACGCAATATGATGCGGCCCAAAGCACGCAACTTAATCGTGTGACTCAAGTGTGTTTTGCAAAGTGGCCTCCGGAGTCCCCCCGCCCCCAGACCCGGCAGCTCTCAAGTTGCGGCTCATTCGACGGGTTCCGGCCACACATTCAAATTTGACGAGGCCGAAATTCTCGCAAGAGGTGACAACCGCGTGAGCCGGGAGCTGCTTGAGTCATGGTTCACTGGCCCCCAGTCTATTAACAAGTGCAATGATCTTCCCATTCAATACAGCGTGCTGAGACTTCGTCTAGGCGGAGAAATTGGCCACGCGGGGAGCGCCCTGATGAACACTCGTCCCAACAACCGGGTCAGCGCGTCAGATGGTCGAGCAATCATCACACCAACATCCAACGTACGTGATGAAATTGCAGCAATTAACGACGCGAATATCGACCATCACGCCACGTGCAACGATCCCTGATGAAGGGGAGGGAGCCGTGAACATTCATAGGTATGCGGTGGCATGGCTACTGCGTCCTATAAATACTGCAGCCACATGTGCATGAATCACCCTTATCTGCTTATGTCTCTGATGATGGATTCGAGCAGGAATCCGAAACGTCAGGCTAATAAAGCTCTTGTCCCGGCGATCGTGTCTTCTTCTTCTTCTTCAAGACTGCTTCCTGGGACTCGTCTTTTCGCTCCTATAGACCCGGCATTCTTGTACGCTTCGATCACAATAACACTTGAATATTCCTAGTAGTCTTTTATTAATAGCACTGAGAAAATTCTGTACAGTAGTCTCACATAGTGTTTTCAACCCTACCAAAGACGCTATGGGTATTTGGCTTTTGTCTCCACATCTCATTCGGTTGATGACACCTCAGCCAGTCTTTTCGGGATTGAAAATTTCACCGTTTTGACAGTGGCTTTATCGCACGGGGCTCTGCATGGCAAATCGAAAAGTTTCTATAAACGCTATTTTGCAGCCTTATCTCTGGTTAGGAACCAGAAACTACCCTCCACGTACTACTTTAGCGTGGACTGTTCAAATAAGGACATCGAGTTGGTACTGTTTGTGAATCCCTACTGAGTGCATAAAAACATCCCTGGAAGTGCATTCGGCCGAAGGAGACTGAACTATGTTTTACATGCAGTGCGTAGAAAGGTACTATCAATAGCTACTCCCATTCAGAGTCTTCAACTTCATCGTCAGACGGGGGTAGGCTGCCCCACCCCCCCCCCCCCGGGAATCGCAGTTTCACGCCCTGTCAGCTGCCGCTGACCTTTGTGACTTGTTATAAAAACCTGTTGCCGCTACTGGCTTTTTATGCAGCGAATGCCGCATTCCATTGGTCTTTTGCTACCCCATAACCATTGCGTCATTGTTGTTGCTCATTTCGTTTCAGTAGGCTGAATTAATTCGACTTAACGTTTTGGGGTCTGGGGTAGGGGCAACGTGTAGGCCTTCATTCCAATGACCGGCACGCTCTTTTTTCGTGCTTCGCATACCAGCAGCTTCCTGTTGATAAGTGAGATCTTACACTACTCATGCTGGACTGTAGTCATACCGGCGGCTTTAGTGCTTTAATTACAACGCCCGAATGACGTCAGGTCTTCACGCTCTTCGACGAGCCATCATCGTCCTACGTCGAGATTATGCATGTTATTAGATCAAAATCATAATAGGAGCTTTAGCACTTTACACCTACTGATGAATCCAATCTGCTTTCCACCATCTTCTGCTTGGGTGGATGTCCTTATTAACTTTTAATCATGTTGTTAGCTTCTAGGCAGAACGGCATTCCGGCAAAGACAAGGGAGACTGGAATGATAATTTTTGGCTTAATAGCCGTCGTCAGCCAGTCACGCCCAACCCCGGAGGTTTGGAACATCTGGAGCTCAACTCCTCGACCAGAAATGTCCATTTCAGTCTCCTTTGTCTTTGTCGGTAATTCTATTCTGCCTATATTACGCGCCGCCTTGCGACTGCTGGCGGGGCTCGAGAGAGAGAGAGCCCTAAGGCACAACAGGACGAGTGAGTTCCATAGCGCGGTCGATGAGCACCCTTCTACTATGGGCTTTTACTGGCAGGAATCTGGTTAAATTACAATCACTTCAGTCGACTTATAATCGGGGCAGCCTCCGTATATGCAGCCATTGACGGCGTGCCATATTCGAAGATGCCAGTTTCGGATATGACTGTTGAGGAGCACTTGTAGTTTCCTGAGGAAATTATATCCAAATGGTGTACAGATTTGGAAGTATCATATCGTCACGATTCTGATTGGTGCACTTCATATGCCGAGGGCACCCTCTTGCGTCTACTTTAACGAAGTTAAACGATGGAACCGCCGCAACACGAATTAACGTCCATATGATGTTTACGTTACTAAATGCTGCCGTTGTATTCTCGACACCCAAATAACCCCTATTTCCACAATCTCGCTATTACAGATGGTCTGGGGAATTTCCAGAGGGGGGTTGTAATATGCCCATCTAACCAATTCGCTCTCCGAGAAATTCGGAGCATTTTCCAGGCCGAATTAGGAGTGCGCAATCCAAACCTGGAGAACTTAAACAGTTTCAGATTAAGATGGCCTTTAAAAGAGTTTTAATAAAACTCGCCAAAAAAGATTTAGGTTCAAAGCTTGTTGCTCCTGCAACCTACTTAGCAAACCTAAGCCGAACCCCTTCGTGTCGGAGCCAAAGGTCTCAAGGTTGTCTTCAGGAATGCCGCATTGTAAACTGTTTAGACCGCAATCTGCCCAGAAGACCTTCATTTGCATCCTCCTAAGTCCACAGGAAAGCCAATGCGGATTCTGAAGGAACCGTGGGACCGTCAACATGAACTTCACCGCCCACCATATAAAAGAGAGACGTCAGGAGACGCGGACTCACCTCCCTACTATATTCTTGGTCCTTGCGAAATCCTTTGACACGGTGAATCGCGATGGACACTGGAAAATCATGTAGAAATTCAGCTGCTCTTGGCGATTAAGCGCTTGTTGTGTCGACTTCATGACGGCATGATGGAGTGTGTTGCGGAAAACAGGACAGTCTTAGAAGCAGCTGCAGTGACCAATGGAGTGAAACAGGGCTTCCGACTCGCTCCTGACCTCTCTACTATCATGATCTCCGCCATGCTGCTGGACGCCTACCGTGGTGAACACCCTGGAACCAACGTCGTCTACAGGACCGATGGCCAACTTTTCAACACCTGACGGATGCAAACGTCCAAATAGATTTTAACAACCACTGTGCATAAGCTTCTCTTCGCGCTCGACACCACGACCGGAGCAGCCATGCAACGAAGCATCGTCCTCTTCGTCTCCGGCTGAGCAAACTTCGAACTGATCCTCAACACATTAAAACGGCGGTCACCCAACACTGAATAGAACGACTCTAGTATCGCTGTTGACGGCCAAAACAGTGGACAAGTTCGTCTACCTAGGCAGCACCGCCTTAAAAAATGTCGGGGTAACCAACGAAGTGACCCACCGGTTCTCCAAAGCAGGCCAGATTTTCGGCCCGCTGCAGGCCTCCGTCTGGGACCGCCACGGACTTCAACTAAACACGAAGCTCGACATGCACGGGCAGTGGTCCTGACAACGCTTCTGTGTGGGACGGAGAGGTGGACCCTCTACTTCAATCAAGCCAAGAATATCAATCACCTCCACCTCAGCTGTTTCCGGAGAATATTAAGGCTGAAGTGAACGGACAGGATTACAAAAATGGAAGTCTTGGGACAGACCAGAATCCTCAACATCCACACCTCGCCGAAGCATCTAAAACTGCAATGGAGTGGCCATCTGGCTAGGACGGACGTCAAGCGCATACCCTATGTGAATGATCTACGGCGAGGTAGCTACGGCTGCGCGCTGTCAATGCGGAAAACAGTGGGGCTAAGACGATGGCTGGCAGACTTCACTTAAGGATCTACAAATTCATTCGTTAACCTCGGTGGAAGTCGCCTAGAATCTACCGGGCTGGAGAAGAACAGTTAAGAGTGGAACGGTAGTCTAAGAAGCCCACCGGCTTGCTCCTGCCAAAGCCAAAGTGGCGGCTCATAAGTCTTACGCGACTCCGACCCATAAAGCCGTCACCTCGTTTCCTCTAGCATGTTCACGCTGCCGATGAATATTCCACATCTGTCTTACGGACATCTCCGTCGTTGCCGACGATGTCCACCGTGTGCCCCACGGCATGGTGACTTGCACGTGATTTAGTTCATACTGAATGCAGACTTACGCAGTGTCTGCCGCACTCTCTCCTCCTCCTTCCCAGTCAAGACCGGAGGTGGGGGGAGGGCGCAGGTTGATGGTACGGTCGAGCCCGCACCTTGGCGCTCCACTCCACATCCCCTGGTCCGCATGGAAAATGACCAGGATTTCAACCAAAAGCGAAAAGGACTGGCGCGGCCGATGTCGCACCTAGGCGTGCCGTCACACTTGGATCGGATCCCACGGAGTGGGAATGCCATAGCATCCATACTAAGAAGGAGCCATTGCAGCCTGACTCTAAGACCACCAGCCGGAAGTTCCACACCAACGCAACACCAGGCCGACTTCGAAGTTATCCAGTGAGCTGACAACCTTCCAGGCCACGGCTTTTAGCACACCGCGATAGCTTTAAGCGCGTCAGATTGCTTATAGTGTGGAAAACGCGCTGAGTCGTCAACATCACTATCCCTTCCCATTGCCAGTCACTCTCAGAGCCGGTTGGTTAACAGGTGCGGGGAATGGGTGTGGCGGTTGACATATCCATTGACCTTGTCTGCCTGCGCCGCATGCACTATCTGGTCCCACAATCACAAGCGCCTGGATTTCAACACAACAGGATTGAGCTGCATACATCTGACGCGCATGAGAGTGCCATAGGTCACTCTAAGGAGCCGTTGGTAATATTTAGTTATACAGTCGTACCTGATGGACAAAATACTGTTAGGGCAACTATTTCTCGGTCACTCAAAGTACAACCGCGCATCCCCAAGAGCTTTTCTTTGCATACAATTACTTGGCCTTGTCGCCTGTGCGCCCTTCCGGTCCCAACTGTAAAAAAACCCTATTACCACCGGTCCCGTATTACAGATTCGGCTACATAGCCACATCTAACCGAGCCGTCTTGGCCTGGCTCTCGGCCCACCAGTCCGCCACTCCAAACAGACACGCACACACGACTGGGCGAATTGCGTGGGCTGAGCTGGGATGTCAGACAGCGGCCTTCCAAGTCACGGCGCTTGACGCGCGCCGTGATAGCCCCAGCTCCGAATCACACATGCAGCGGAGGGGCTGCATGGAGACGGAGCCTGGACGCACACTTCCCGCTTGCGTGGGAGGTGGCAATTGGATGCTTGTGGTGGATAATGTTGCGTGCTATAGGTGGAGTGATGGTGTGGTTTAGCCGGCAGTTGGCTACCGCAGGTTTTCGTAAATGCGCAAAAGCACAGAATCGGGACCCCTCATGCAAATAGGAATCGTGCTGTTTGGCTCCTTCATGTGGCCGCCATAGCACTCTAAAACATGTGAGATACCAGCTGTCTATCCTCTTTTCTGGTATGTATACTGAAAGTGCATCTTTTTCTGCACTAATTTAGTCCCCGACCCCCTCATTGGCTGTTTTCCATCTTCGCTGGGCTACCGCAACTTACTTATATCACTGAACAAAGCCCAATGATGAATAATCGAAAAGGGACGCCTGCCGACTTTGACCTCTTCAGTTTTTACATGGGTATCATCGCGGAATTCACCAGTCGACGAGATCGTTCCCAACAAGAGAGAGCGAGGGAAGGCAGGGGTTATTTGTAGACAATTACCTAAATATATTTAGAATTTAACGGGTACAAAAATCGGTTCTTGCGTCTGTCAGGTTGGCATCTGAGACGCACGAATGAGAGGCCTAACT
This sequence comes from Spirometra erinaceieuropaei, assembly GCA_902702965.1. Classification (NCBI taxonomy): domain Eukaryota; kingdom Metazoa; phylum Platyhelminthes; class Cestoda; order Diphyllobothriidea; family Diphyllobothriidae; genus Spirometra; species Spirometra erinaceieuropaei. The sequence goes on along the minus strand of CACRXP010001174.1, from coordinate 115,505 downwards.
TGAAGGATAACAAAAAAACTAGAGCCATGTATGAAAGCGGGGGAGCGAGATTGGAAATAGGGAAACGAGATCGTGGAGGCTCCATGGCTTCTAGCAGACCTAGCTGGCAGCGACGAGAGAACGGAGGAAGGCAGAGGCATCTGCAAAGTCGCGTTCCGCGATCGTGGAGTTGATTTTCACCGATTCAAGGGCCTGGTTCACCGCGCGCACACAGGACACCGGATGGGCGTCAAAAAAGGCCTTCAAGAGCGCAAACATAGAAGAGGACTGAGGCAAACGGAGTAACAGGAAGGATGGTAACTTAAAGTCACACAAACACACCTACACACGCTCACTCATGATAGTTTGACCATTTGATTTCGACGATGCCCCACCGTGTGCTCCAGGGACAGTGACTGAAGCATGATTTAGTTTGTAGTGAATGTAGACTAGCGCAGCATCTACCCCGCTCTCTCCTCCCTCACCTACCTTGGCGTGGAGTCATAACCAAGTCAAAAAGACCGGAGGCGGGGGAGGACGCAGGTGGCTGGCACGGCGTAAACCCGCACCTAGGCGTGCCACCACACCTCCTGGTCCACAACAAACACTTGCCCAGCACTTTTACGATGGACAGGATGAGGTATCAATAAATGCCAGAAAGTCGTCTATCTAGCTTCTGTACGACAGCCAAATTGTCTTTTCCTTTCCGGTAGTAGGCTAATATTGCATCGCACAGGCAAACTGAACAAACTTACCTTGATTTCAGCATGCCTATCCATACTACAGAAGTCGGCACAGCTGCCCTACAAAAAAGAAAACACACACAAAAGAACATGTAAGCATGAGGCCATGTTGAATCTGAGTATAGTTCAGTATAGCATACACACAGGCCGCACGATATACCACACCTGACAGCACAGATACTAGGGAAAAGCCGATATTGTGCCGCTACATGATATAACTGCGAGAGGTTCGGCTCATCAGCCTTTTGTCTATGGTGACCGTCAAACCTGCCTTATCGGCGGGCAGGATAGCGGTATCTTTTCCCTCCGTATTCTCAGAAGTTCTCGATCGGAAACCGTCATCTGAGGTTTGCACTAGGAGAGTCGATATTTGCTGCTCTATGAGGTTTCTGCACTCCTCGTTTTCAGGACGTTTCTGGAGCACCGATTCGAAGATTGCATTTATCTGATCAAGCATCTATCATGCTGGAATTGGAGTTAGAGAACAAAAGTGCTAGTTGTTCTCGTCGGGTGGGACAATGTGAGGACAAACTGCGAATCCGGAGGTCATCAGTGAAGGGCTGACTTGGTCAACTTATTCTTCCGGACCACCCAAACAGCTGATTGTCGCGTTATCTGCGGTGACACTGTGCACTGCCGAGGATTGTCACCTTGCAGCTCTTGTGCGACAGAGGTCGACTGACAAGAGGCCAAGCACTGCCCATCACTCAGCGGTATTTGTAGATACGAAAAAGGACGATCCTAGTCACTCCCCCACCCCTTGCAGTTTGCCATCGTCCGTCGGCAAAGGCCTGCGTCCCGCCTGCAAGGCGCTACGCATACGGTTCGAATCAGCCCGGACAGGCTCAACAACAAACGCGAGCAAAACCACGCGGGACGAACAGTCAACGTCCGGAAGGAAGAGGGAGGGAGTCGGTCAAAGGTCACGCGGCCGGCATGAAGCACGCGGTCACCGACGCGTCCAGGAAGCCGAACTCAACTCGCATGTGCGGAAACGACCGATCAGTCTGCCCGGTGACAAGACAAGAATCAACATGAATGATGATTACGCCATACCCACGTCGCGCGAGCCCGTCAGTCGTCCGCCACTGGGATGCCAGAGTTAATCTGCAACATGTAAGAGCAAGTCGACGTTCGCGTGTGGGACACGGTGATAATACGAGGCAGGCGACGCGGACGAACAAATGAAGGCCAACTGGAGCAGCCACCTCAATATCATGATGAATGGAACAAGAAGGTTTCCAAAACATCTGTACAAATATGCCATAGTCCATGAACCCACCTCCCCTATTCTTCTTCTTCAGGGAATGATGAATGCAGTGCCCCAGGGAGTGTCGGCAGATACGCCGGTAGATTAATTCGGCATCATATCGGGCTTGTCCTGTCGCCCATCAGCCAACCATAACCCTAACCACCATCTTGGACCGGAAACATTGACATTCACCCACACTGAGCACAGATGATTCTGTTGGATGGATCATGAGCACTTCATATGAGCGATATTCATCACCGCCTCGCCACCTGACATTCTATGGTTACTAATGATTAGGCATTTACATTTATAGGAATAGGCGCCCACCGATTCATTGGCTTCCCAAAGCAAGCGGGCCTGCTTCTTGGCATTTGTGCCTAGCCAAGCAAGTCTCTAAGAGGGAAATGATAAAAATCACCTCCTCATAGCCCATTTTTTTGAAAAGCAGGGACTTGGACAATGAAGCTGAAAGACGCCAAAAAATAACGATCTCAACCTTTGCAAAGGACCGCTGCTTTCATGTCTGATGTTTATCCAAAGCTGGGTACGGACTAGGAACTTTTGCAAAACATGCATGAAAAAAATGGTTTAACGACCGAACTCCTTAAAACTACGTTTTAAGCACTGCTTTTATGGCATCAAATGGTGGAAAGCGGCCAGAAGAATCCACCTTTCTGTTAGATTTTTATATTAAAAGGACTTGTATGGGGCCCGAAGGACTAGGGGGAGTGCGAATCAGAGCGTCATATGGGGCTCTTCCATGTGCGAGCTAATTTAGGGATTTTAGCCATTGACTCGCGAGAGTATGCCCTCTGTGCGAAATTGCTTTATCACTAGGTAAACGGGCGGTCGACTAAGAAGACAAGGACTGATACGGGAGAAGGTGACTGCTGGACAGGACAGTTAAAAGCTGATCAGGTCACAGAAGTGGTTCTTGAATCCGGAACAGATGCGGGCATTTTAACCAACTATCGCTTGCCTAGAGTGCATACAACCCAAATGTTTTTGGATTTTCATACTGTCAAAATGGATAGGCCCGCAGGCAAGAAGAGAGAAGGTAAGATCCAGGGGGGGGAGAGATAAACTCACTTTGAGGACGCGAGAGAGCAGGGAGAGAGTGGCTAGCTCCTCAGGCAGGGTTCCAATCCGTGACTTGACAAGTCGCCAGAGCGCACGTCTGCCGGCCGCCGAACCAGTGACACCCAGAAGGACATGAAA
>CACRXP010001174.1:98549-112272 GCA_902702965.1 Spirometra erinaceieuropaei | reverse complement strand
TGACAACGCCTGTCATCAAAAAGCTGTCAGTTCTGGTCAACGCACTGCATACAGAGCGATGCAGTGGAATTGAAAACATCAAGGGACATTCCTACTCAATGGTTTCTCGCGGTTACTCGGTGACCGTTACTGGTTTTATAGCCCCAACTTTACTCCGTGAATGTCCCCATAAAGTGAGATATTCTATGGCTGCCCTCCGTTCAATATGCATGTTTTGCAAGAGATCACCAAGGCAGGATTTCACAGGAGGGACGTACTCTCACCTGAATGAACATTAAAAAATTCACATATTTGAGGCCCAATCTGACTGTCGTTACTGGTTGCAATGGAATAAATCCGACGGGAAGGAAACCCCCATTTAGCCAACAGCCTTAACCGTGTATGCACTTTTCTGGAACGTCTTGCATTCATGATAGTGTCCAAAAGACTCTCCCCTTTCCCTCTCAGTCTAAATTTCAACGAAACACAGTACAGAATTGCCGGACGACAGTGGGAGCTGCTATCCCCATCTCCTCTTCTTCCACCCATATTCGATCATGTATAAGATGATTTGGAGAAATAAACAAGTACACATTTACCACTATGCCGGAAGCGCATTCACCCATAGTGTCAAGGGACATGTCCCTGTCGTTCTGTCTTGAGGCACAATCTAGAGCTCACGAAAAGAGTCACACAGCGATCATGAATACATGCTGAAAGAGGCACTGATAAAAACTGAAATAGCCACTTTCGGCACATTAGCCGTCATCAGTCAGCCATACTAAACCCCAGGCTCGAAACAACTGGGATTCGAATTTGGCAACTTTAGTGACTGAGTCTAATGCTCTACTCCTGAGCCATGGCCTCGCTGTGATGTCGGTTGTGACTGGGAATATTACCCATCCAAGGAAGGACGTCTAGCGATCGGGTTACGGAACCTGCTCGTCTCGTTGCGTCTTGAGCCAAAGAAAGCTGCTGCCGCAATTCCAACATAGTTAATATTCGCGATCGTAATCAGGAGGACAACGGACCCATGGCTAGTTGGCAGAGCGTTCAACTGAATGATTAAACATCCCAGGTTCGAATCTCAGGTGCTAGGAACCTGAGGTTTGGGAAGACCTACTGACGACGGCTAGAAATCCTTAAAGGACCATTTCAGTCTACCCCGCCTTCATTTGCATCTCTTTCAAAATGGGCGCTAATTGGGGGCATAGGAGGCACACAAAATAGGCGCTGACCAAGGCAAAGTAATCATCCAGCAGACTCAGACGGTCGCGCTCCGGAATCTCGTGCTGCGACAGGGCGGAGAGGATGGGCGGCAGCATGGTGGGGTGGTAGCAGACACGGAAGAAGCCAACGGCGCCCGGATTAACGCGCACGCAGGTGTCCGCAGCGGCGGCGGACAGGGGAATGACATGTTCGCACTTGGTGTCAGCTGTCGTGTGGTTGGCCCCCGCGGACGTGGCGCCGGCGGCGGCCGCAGATGACGGTGGCGGGACAAGGGCCCGCGCCAAGATAGCGCTGGAATCGTCAGCGCGACAGACGGTCACAGGGACGTACCAGTGCGTGGGAATGTCTGCAAACAAAAGGAGAGGCGTGCTGCTAGCAAGACGTGCGAAAGTGTGCATTAAATTTGCAGGTGAGAGTGAGAGCAGATAGTGGGGGGTTGGACTATAAAGTGGCGTGTGGTGGGGATTTGAAAGTGCCGTGGGAGCACGCAGACTCGGTTGAAGACAGAGCAGTCACTTAAGTTTGTTAAAGCTCGAAAGAGGCGAGTGAAAACGTGTGCATTGGTGATGACAGTCGGTCCAACTTGGACGGATAGATATAATTCAGCTGACGTGACAGTATACATAACAACGGGGGAAAAGCGAGTAAACCAAGCCTGAAAGACCGATGAAATATAACAATACAGTCGAAATAAACCCGCCATGCACCCACGGAGTCGATGGTTCACAACACCTATTGCAGAGTGCAGGTATGATTTTATCGGCGAAAGCCGCATCCTAAAGAGGAGTCCTCGATGCTGGGGGATCTGCAAGTTGGGGATGACCTACGCGACGGTGAGCAACCACCAGCTATCTGAGGTCAGTTCGACGTGCTAAATCTCTCTATCCACCTCGAAAATGTTAACAGAGCAAAGTCATGCCGAAGTCAAGCTCAGAAGACGAACGCTGAGGGATCGTCTGGACAACTGGATGGAGCACCGTACTGACGATCAACAACAGCAGTGCAACACCTCTCACAGTACCTCATGATGCCCCCCCCCCTGATTTCGGGTCCTAGCAAAAGATGGATGACTGAGGACAGAGATGATGGACTTTACGTCCTCCTTATCGGAAAATCCGCGTCCTCTCGTCTCTACCCCAAAACAAGTTGCCAAAAAGCGTGCGTATTAAGTGAGCATAACACCAGATGTGAGTAGAACTGCAGTGGCCCTACTCCAAGCGCTTGTCTCAAGGCTGGGTCTCTTGCGAGTCTCTGCACGTGCGCACCAGGCCTGTCTGCCATTCGCCCACTCTGTTCTCAAACTGGCCAATCAGATTCAAGGTCGAGTCAGACGTGTCCTAGCTTAAGACGCCTTCACGCATTCCCTGACGGAGACTTGGGACGCCGCTCAGCCGGCGCCGGACGTGTCTCCCCCACCGTCCAGCTGCCAACTCTCTCCAACTCCCTCTCCAGGTATTCCGCACAGAGTATACTGTCCTCCCCATTGGCGTCCGCCTCCTCTTTCCATTCGGGACCGGGCCTGCAGCTTGTGGTAGCCAGGGTCTCACTCTCGGCCTAGGCTATACGGAGGGGTGGTGGCACGCCTAGATGCAGGCTCACGCCGCGTCAACCACATGTGCCCTCTTCCGCCTCGGGTCTTCCTGACTCTGTTGTGACAACGGGCCCAGATTGGAGGAGAGCAGAGAGTGTGGTGGATGTAGCGCGAGTCACTGTAAGGCCCATGGTGGACATTGTCGGCAACGACGGCCGCAATGTTGATGGGCAGAGAGTGACCCACAACTCCTTCAGAGTTCAACGGTTTAAATCCAGCAATGTGTGCATCCAATTCAACCATCAGTGCTGAACCTAGTGGTAGTCAGGGTCTTTCACTCTCGGCTTAGGCTGCCCCGATAGAACTTCAAAAACAGCGGAAGAAATCTAAGGGACGGCTTAGTTTTTAGTTCCGCTAAAAGAAACGCTGTTTGACCAAATTGACAATGAATTGGTTTTTGGCGCACAACGACAACAACAATGAATATACTCGACGACGAGAAGGTGGCTGGCTGAAACACATTAGATGGTCGCTTCGCCAAGTACTCTTAGTCGGGGTTGCGACAAAAACATGTAATTAGGACTCAGGTTAGAATTATGGCACACACACATCGTTGCCCATGGTCTTAGGGGTCAACCAATGATTGCAAGGTTTGAGCCTCAAATCCCGAATTAAAAAAACCAAGATTTCATGGCGAAGACAGTACGGGGAATGCTGACGAACGATGGTAAAGATGGAACAGTCGTCCACTCCTTTCTTGTCAGTGGTCACTTTGTCCCCAAAACCGGAAGCGCAGAGGAGATGAGTCAACATGGGAAGGACACGAAGTCCTGTGGCACACAGTACACGAGTACGCTGTTACATTAAACATACGGGGGGAAGGGGGGGGGGGTTAATTAAGGCGTTTTGCACAAGCTGGACGCAGGTTTTAAGGTACACGATTCACTTTGTTCAACGTCATTTTCAGTTGGCTTTACTCGAAGTTGCCTCTCGCGTTGTGAGATAGGACTGCGACGAGTCCTTATGGTGGCCATTATAGCAACAATCTTCCTTCGGAGATCCGAGAGCAGTATTTAATGTCAGTTTCGTGCGCACGCTGCAATCAGCAGATATGTGGATTTAGTTCCGTTTGCCCCTGGCGACAAGGCGTTTCTCTCAATTCGCATTAACTCCGTCTTGACGCTGTGGTACGGTAGGGGCGGAAATACGGTGTGCGGACACTCGGGAGTTTCCATCGAGTACAATAGATAAACTGCCAGTCTGTGGCAAGGTCCGCACATGCGGTTGGGTGAAAAAGACGGTTAACCTTCTCGAAGCATGATTTTCCAGTGCTCCAGTTGTGCGCGAACGGCGCTTCGTAAGCTCTTCGGCTGGCACTTAAAGACCCCTCTCGTGACAATATGCCTCAAGCCAAGTCGCACATTCAAATAGTCTCGAGCGACGCGGGGTTGAAATCAGAGCTGATAACACTCACTGTCACAGAGCACGAGACCTGCGAAGTTATCTCGGATAGAAACCTATTCCTATAAGGAGGGTTTATCGGCCACTGACTTCCAACTTAAGTCCCCTATTGTTGTCAGCGACTGAGTCCACCATGACAGTTGAGTGAAGTCGACAGGAAAAATCGCTTACCGATCAAAATCATTCTGAACAGAACAATGCAGTGCAGAACGCCGATCGCGCCGTAAGGGGAGCCGTTAATGAGACTGGCGTGGGAGTAGCACTTGAAGCCTCCTGCACCATCAAGCTAGGGTTTCATCAGAAATTATTAAGAAATCATCCCAGTTTACCAGTCAGTTCATCTTGAATGTGTGTGTGCATAAATAACATTTTACGAGAAATATAGTCGAGCATGGGCGAGTACACCGGGACGATAGGAATCCTGTGAAGACGGGTCTGCCCTGTTGACGTGGATGCGTGCCAAATAACGATGCACAATGTAACAGCCTTTGGCGAAGTCTTCCTACGAAGTACGAAGGCCCTCAAGTTTAACGAATAAGCAGTAGCGTACATGACTGGGTACGGATTTTGCAGACTGATGACTTAGAAAAAGAACCCAAGCTACAGCGGCATTACGGCACGATGGATGCTGTTCACCGGTAAATATGGTTTCGTCCGGCGCTGTCTGGGACAATCCCGGAACTACAAATCTGTGTGTCGGACGAGTGAGCGGGACATCGGCTTTGAGCCCAGGAGCTAAGGGAAACCATCTGTTTGCCGCTGTCTGGCGCAATCCCGGAACTAAAACTTTGTGTGACAAACGTGTGGGCGGGGATATTGGCTTTTGAACTCAGGAACTACGGAGAACCATCTGTTTGCCGAAACTACCCCAAACAACCGCTGTCGGACAAGCCAGAGCTCAAATTAGGTTTTGTGGTCGAACAGGGGGCTATGGTTCACCCCCCGAGGGTCAGCGGAGTTAAGATGAGTAAGTTCCGACCCGACCACAACCTCAAAAATATGTGGACCAAAGATAGCCGCACCTTGTGGAGCCGTCGTCCCTGTCTGCACCACACGACATGAAATGGACTTCAACATCGCCACAAAGCCAACCTACATGACTAAGCAAGAGTGATGCTGACATGTGAAGACGATTACCCTGTACTTTAGCTTACAATACTGGAAATATTATGAACCACTGGGTCATTTCATAAGTGGGAGAATTTGTCACCTTCCGCAAACTCTGACTTCAGTTAAGCCTGCGTTGACAGAAAGTTTGTAACCTCGATGCCTCAAGGCACTTTGTGGACCAACTGTTCTATGAACCATGACTCTCGTCGTCACAAATCTTTCGGATTAAAAAAGTAGCTAACCGGAAAGGACAGAGAGATGCTTCAGCTACCTTCTTTTCCACCCTCGGCAAGGAAGCGAGACTGACTGATGCCCAGGCTCGCAGATTGATTGTCTGCGCTGGGGAGAAGACGAACTGAGAGAACTGGATAGCCCGTCTGTTTGGTCCACGTCGACATAATCTCCTCCACTGGCTGACCACTGACCTCGGACAACGCTCGCCACAGGTCGCTGGTAACGGTGTTAGAATACTCGTGCCTCTTGATGTAGAGTTGCAGACCGGCTTGGAAGACCTTCGATGGAAAGTAGAAAACATAGACGACAATGAGGGCGCTGAAATATAAAACGGATAGGGACAATGTGTTGTCAGTATTAACAGTGGCAGCAGGAGTATTAATTGATGGTAGAGGGGCGCTCACCGATCGTTTCTACGGAACTCACTCGTCCAGTCGTGCCTTGCGGGCTCTCTCTCGAGCCCAACCAGCAGCCGCATAGCGGCGCATGATATAGGCAGAATGGTATTACCGACAAAGTAAAGGCAGACTGTAATGATCATTTATGGCTTATTAACCGTCGTCAGTCAGTCATATCCAACCCCGAAGTGTAGACTACCTGGGGTTCGATCCCGCGACCTGTTTGTTAGAAGTCCAACGCCTCTAACCACTGACTTACGGGCTGCTGGTTGCGATCGGGAATATACAACGGTAGGGGGACGCTCACTGAGCCCTAGGTGTTCCACACTTCGCGGTTGGGCATGACTGGCTGACGATGGCTAGTAAGTCAGAAATGGCCATTCCAGTCTCCCTTGACGTTGTCGGTAATAAATTTCTGGAGTATTAATTGTTTACGTAATAATAAAGACGGTAACACCGATCGTTGCAGTAGTGACAGCGATAGTATTATCATTACTATTATTGTTACTAGTGGTAGTAGTGATAATAATAATGGTATTAGTAGTAGTAGTAGTAGGAGTAGTAGTAATAGTAATAGTAATAATAGTAGTAGTAGTAGTAGTGGTAGTAGTAGTAGTGGTGGTGGTGGTGGTGGTGGTGGTGGTGGTGGTGGTGGTGGTAGTAGTAGTAGTAGTAGTAGTAGTAGTAGTAGTAGTAGTAGTAGTAGTAGTAGCCGGAGTTCCCCAAGACAGATAAGCAAACATGGTTAACTGCGGCAAGAACAGAAAGAAATCCCGCATCTTACAAAAACTGATTCAGAACATCCGTAGTTAGTAAAACGTGTAGTCGAATAATCGAGAGGACAGATGATAAACAAACTTCTTTGGCGGAATGGGGAAAATAACTGTTGGAAAACATTCTGGGCGATTCTAAGGAGCCACCCAAACCACTGAAAAATACGACTTCTGTTAATTTCAGACTTCGCGATCACCAAGATAATGGCGCGAGCAATCTAAAAGAGACTGGGCGGGAATGGCTGGGTCCCTGACATCAACTCTGTAAAAAAGACAGTACCGCGCCTTGCGCTCGAAGGCCAAATGGCGTGGCCCAGTTCCCAACTAAGGACACGCTAACCGAACTATGAGACCACCATGAGTTAGGCAACGTGAGTTCAGCCCACCCACGGACACAGCCTCGACCCCCTCCCCCACATGGCAAGAATAGAAGAATGATCAGTTGTCGTTGCACCCACAGTCTCCGGAGATGGATCCCTGCAGGAGTCCGAAAGTTCAGACAAATGCCCCTATCAGTTCAGTGTGCTGTAACTACCACCGGAAGCTGGAACTCGCATATCTGTCTCCATTCGACGAAATAATTGCTACTTATTGCTATTGCGTAACATCTTAGGTTGGTAAAACGATAACTTTTTTACCTCGGAAGTGACCACGAGCTGCGCTGTAAAAATCTGAATACACGAGTCCTCTTGTTCAAACAACGAAATACACTAAATCAAAGGCATAACACCCTGCTCTAAAGGCATTTCAGGCAGGACGATCTGGAAAAGGGCTTCAGTGGAATAAAAAGACACGTCAAGATAACAGACAACACATTTTAGGAAACTGTTGATGACTTAACTTCTGTTATCAATATGCCGTATAAGGCAATATTATGGGTAAAAAAATTATTTAAATCTGTTAGAAATGCTTTTTTATCAAGTGAGCCTGGTAGTCATCTGGTGGATTCCAGAGTAATTGCTTAGGAAATCCTACTTGGACAGTTAGTTCACTGCGTCAAAACTGGTGGCTTTTGTCAGGCTAACATAAGCCCCTGGCTAAATTCCATCTTATCTACTACTTTTATATTGCTCGTTTTAGTCCCAGTACGCCAATTGTAAGATGAATAAAGCCCTATTATAGGGTATTCTCGTTCCATATTCGTTCGTCCTCTCCGTCTCGTGTGCTCGCTACGGTCCTAGCTACAACAGCTTCCATAATTTGAAGTAGGCTGGGTGGGTAGCTTGACCCCAAAGTTATTAAACTCACGGCTGCCGTTGGGTCTTGTAGCTCAAGTGGTTAGACCTTGGACTATACTCAATCCCTGTCCTGGCTGTCGTGGGTTCGAATACCATCGAGGCCGCCGAGTTTTTCACAATTAGGTCAAATGAATAAACTGTATGTCTGGAAGTGAGTCGGCAATAATACAGCTACGGGTTTTACAGTTACGAAAATCCTCCGAGGAATATTCAACAAACAAATTGTCGATCAGACATGTGCAAATGTTTGCTTTAAAACGAATTAAGCAGCATGGCTGACGGCAAATCGATCATATAAATGGGACAAAAAGTGATGACAGTACCTCGGCTCCAAGGTAGTGATTCAGCATTCGGATGACCGAAGCGCCCTTCTGGTAGGAGACGGCGTCGAATATCTCCTCCACCTCATGTGGGCTGTTAACTTCGACCTACGAATAAGGAAGGAGAATAATGACAAGGTCGGTGCGACTTCAACTGATCGGAATATTGTGGACAGCAGTCTGGCACCAGGGTGGTGACTCTTTCGTCACAATCGTTGACTGTCACCTGTGTCAAAGTGCAGGCAACTTGAGCGTGCGCGGAACTGGAGTGGGAAGGGCGTTCGCTGCATCGATGTCATTCATTCCACCCAACTCCACTGCTATACAGTGAAAATATTACACTAAGACGACTGGTTTGGCATAGGACTTCCGCCCAAGTGTGCCCGAGCACGGCCGGTTCCTCACTGCTGACCGAATCAGACTACATAAGCGCGCTTTAACCGCGTGGAGAAATAGACCATAAAGCAGAATCTGATTTCGTTCGTCAGTTACCACTATGCTGTAGTTGCGCACAGTAAGGTCTCGTGCAGACAGAGATGACAGATAGGTGCCGGGTTGGGTCAGTGTGGAGGCGTCACTTCGTGTGGCAAGGTTCTTGGTGCGACTGTCGGCCCATCAAAGTATTCATCGCGCCTGGAAAACTCCAATAATATGGCCAAATAAAACGCACTCGTCTTTCTACTCCCTACTGTCAATTGGTGCGAGTTCGCGAGAAGGTAATGATGGCCGAACGGTCACTCTATACAACATGTACGGGCAACAAATGCTGACAGTGTGGGAAAAGGAAAACAAGAAATACGCAATGAAGCAAGAAAGGCGTTTGGGCAGGACTGTCGAGGGCTTAAAAAGTAGACGAAGTCCAGCCTTATGAAATCATGTTCAAATCTGGCCACTGCATTAGCACAGTAGGTGGCGCGTCAGTATGAAAGAAGAGGACAATGTATGGACTGGTAGGCCCGGTTGGTAGAGTCGCTGGGGTAAATGCAGGCACGAGTCTTGTTCAGCCCTATTGACTCCATAAAATAACTTTGGTTGTCCAACGCATTAGCAAGAGCTTTGGTTAACAAGTCCGAAGTGTTAATCCACCTAGAAATACACCCATCGCTTCAAAGGTCGGGGACACGAACGTAATCATAAGTATAGCAGGTTTGCCGAAGGCAATCCCGACCACACCACCAGAAACTGGGAGACTGTACACAAAATAACTGTCCGTTGGTGATTAGAGGTAGTCAGAAACACGCAGTAAAGATGCCTCGGAGGCTTGCAAACCAATTTTCAGATTGGCGTGATCGCCAATACGGCTAAAGGCCCCATTTTATAAAAAAAAACGTGCGCAGAAACAAAGTAGCCAGTTAGCAAAAAGGGTGGCTTACTTCGATCGGATGGCTCATCTTGAGTTCGTCCAGTCTGAGGGCGCGCGCGTACTCTTGGGACACGAAAAGCGTCTGCAAAGCAGCAAAAAAGCAAATTGGCGGATGACTTGATGGGACTGACTGATGTCAATCATCTCAGGTGAGGGTTTTCAACCCATCTTGACCCAGAAAAGCAAAGAGGCAAATGGACTACTGCCCAGTTCCAATTCATGTTCTACAACGCCTACCAATTCATCACAACCTCGCTTCAGGGTTTTTCGGATGCGAAAGGCGGATTCGGGGCTTCTTCTTCTTTACGATCTCAAATGCAACCCAGACGATGCTGAAAGCAGGCTCTGGGACTGGCAGTGGGCCGCTGCCAAGTAGTCGTACTGGGTTTCGAAAGCGGCTACAAGGCATCCCTATAAACTATAGAATGCTCAAGCCCAGATTCCACGTTGATTAACTTACTCTATGAGGAGGGGGAACAGGAAGGCAGCAATAGTGCTGCTATGGACTTGGAGCTCCCAGTTAGACTTTGTTCCGTGTTCTACTCCGGATCGACCGAATGGTGATAAGAGAGGATGCCATGCCGGACTGATGCATCTAACGCACTGCGGTTCGCTAATTCGAACAGACTCCACTTTGCCGATCGGGTTATGAGGTTGTTGGCTGTAGAAGTTCGTTTTCCAATTTTGGAGATAAATACACCGTTTCAAGTGTACGGTTTTCTTTCGGCAGACATGAAAATTCCCAGCGTTCAGGCTAGTAGTAATTTGCCACGGCTTACTATGTTATTTGATTTCAGCCATAAATTGAAGATGTTGCGTTCAAAATCATACAGTTGTCGTCCATCACTTACGACCAGTGTTATTTACTACAATGGTTCGCTTCCCCTGCAAGGTCTACTGGTGAGAAACAAGAGTCGCAGTGAAGTAGGCGGTGATGGAGAAAGCGGGCCTGACAGCAGAGAGTGTGGTAGTTTTCACGGGCTGGGAACAGAAACGAAAATTACCAGCACGGAACGAAAGTTAGTGATTCGCAGAGTTACACCGTCTGGTGAGCAATAAGCCCATTTTAAAGTAAATTTTGTTTCAGGAGCTGCTTGTTTACTAGGAGACTTCTGAAGTGACCTGTGGGGGGAAAGGGTGAAAGTGAGCAAGGGAATCTAACTTGTGATTCACAACTCGAAAAACAGACATGTTATAAAAGGCTTATGCTCAACAAAGCCTCCAAAATTTGAGACTATTGGACCTGACAACAAACTGGAAACAGCCCCAAAATACAAACAACTTAAAATCTTACAAACGATACGCAGTCGCTAAATGGCATTAAGGCAGGCTGTTTTTGGGAAGAAGACTTTCTTTAACTACGAAGGGACCGCATATTGGCAAATGAAGGGCACCCCGGTGGGTCCACACCAGTTTCTTGGCTCATTGCTGAGGCGATTCTGCAAACACTCAGGAGGCGACTGATCCATGAGTACGAACCCAGGTTTTGCACGCCCTACGTTGACACTTTCGTCACCACCGACCAGGGCAGAATTACCAACTACAATGAACGACCGAATTCCATCCTCCCGGATCTGCAGTTCACGATGGAAAAGGAAGTAGAGAACAGACTTCCTTTCCCGGATGATCTTGTCGGCCGTCATCCGGACGGCAAGCCGGTGATGACAATCTACAGAAAACGCACAGACATGCTGCATATGCTCAGTAACAAGAGCAATCACCGACTGCAACACAAACGAAGCTGCGTACGCACGTTATAACGTGAGGGGAAACTCATTGCAGCACCGCAGGGGCCAAACGGGAGGAAATGAATATTCTTCGAGGACTGTTCAGAGCCAACGGATATCCGCGAGCATGCATTGAGAGGATTCGAACGACAGAAAGGAAGCGGAAGAAAGAGTGCAGTCGGCCGAAATCATGACAGACCCTTCCATAAACGAAGAAAGTCTCCGAGGTCGTTTTTAGATCCTTAGCGCCACTCAGGATAGCAGTTGCTCACATGCCTGGCTCAACAATTCGTCGGCAAACGATGAAACCAAAAGACCCTATCCCCAAGCAGGAGAAGTCGACCGCTGTCTACCGACTTTAGTGCAACCACGGGGTGCGCAATTACGCTGGAGAAACCGGCCGACGACTGTCAACGCGAATACGTGAGCATCAGTTGGCCGTGCTGTTGAACTCAAAGTCGGAGGAAGCAACCCATCCCGCGCAGATAGGGCACATCTCAAACTGACGCCGTTAAGGCTGTGGGCCGAGGCGATGACCACACGTCAAGACAGGTGCGAAAAGCCTGGACATTAATCGACTGCTCAGTCAAACGCCTCCTCCCTACCCGGTTCTATGACCCTCCTTGACATGAAACAGTGACAGCACGAAACAGTCATGGCGGTCAATTATCGTTGCGGCTAACGACGGTGGAAACGATGAAGTTCACGGCGAAACGGTGGTCAGATTCAGTCCCACAGTCGGTTTTGGCAGCATACGCATCAAGAAAAAGTGCGCCATATCGGAGCTGAGGGCACGACTCACCAGTCCCGGAAGATGGGTAACCAAAATCACTACTCGAAACGTCAGAACTCAAATAAACCCCTGCCGGTGAATGCCTCTTCGTATTTTGACACAGCCTGTAGGTCATATTCTCATTCCTATTGATATTAATAATCATCGCGATATGCTGCAAACAATACAGTTTCCAACAGGCAATAAGACAGGTTAGTTCAGGGAAGAAGACAATGAGTGCTGTCCGCATAACTTAGCCGTGCCATAAGCATGTGACCATGGTCACCAGAGACGGTCACAGAAGTCTTACTTCAGAAGTTAAGCTGCCCGGCATTTTCTTACTATTTATCAATAGTAAGAAAATCCGAAGACGGCGTGTTATAGAACCATTGCTAAATTGGACGCCGAGTCGTGGTAACGATGGGGTTGAATTACACGATCGTGAGTCACGAGTTCTAGTTAGAAGACACCGTTCTAAGTCGAACTATACCATTTACCGAGGCTAACGGTCTAATCATAACGCCCAACCTGAGGCTCAAAAATAGAGTCTGAATTCGGGTGAGTGAAGCTGGTTACTGTTTCAAAAAGTAACTATAAAGAAAACAGGCTCCCTGCTAACGCAGTTGCTAGTTACCTGCACGTGCAAGGGGGGGGCGGACAGTGAAACGGTTTTCACCGAAAGTAAGCTGCAAAATTAGCAGGCTTTCGGATCTGAAGAATACGTAGCCGAAAAATTGGCAGACGGTGTTACCGAAGTGCGGGAGGCCGAGGCCTGGAACGCCAACGGCAGTATGACATGGTGACCATGAACCACCATTAAAATATCTTGCTTGCCATCACTGTCAGCAAAGACTTTGAGGGGACAACTTCAAACAAACAATCTAAACGGCTGTTTAGGACCCGTGAGTATGCAATGTTACCAAGGAATCTCAACTTCAAGGAACGTTGGAAGAGAGCAAGAGGAGGAATTGGTGGCTGACAGGACAGCAACCTTAACACCTATTCAGAGGGCATCATACGGGGGACGGTCAACAAGAAAATATTTAGGTTATGATTTCGAGGAGACCGACGTCCTCAGTACAGAATGGCAAGAGAGTAACCTACCCAGATATCGTAATCGGGAAAACAGTAGTCAACAGCGAGAAACTCAATCCACGTAGCAAATCCCTCGTTCAGCCATAGATGTGTCCACCACTGCATTGTTACCAAATTGCCAAACCACATATGTGCTAGTTCGTGGGCCACAGTTAGAGCAACGAGCTGTTTCGACATCAGGGACGTGTGCTCATGGTCGATAAGCAATGCCGTTTCTCTAAAACAAAGAAGATTAGGATGAACTTAGTCAATATTCGTCCATCCATCGATAAAATATTACAGTTGGACATCTTCGAAACACCCTTTATTAAGATTCATCGCACGAGCTTTACAATTTTTTTCCTAATGGCCTGACAGTTTCCAAAATTGCTGTGAACGACAGTTTAAACAGAAGATGTTGGTGAGCTGCAGTCTAAATTGTCTGTCAAAGCGAATGTGACGAGCGTAATTTGGTTTTCGCGCTCTGGTTGGCGAAAGGCAGGAAAATGTCCT
>CACRXP010001174.1:81638-98506 GCA_902702965.1 Spirometra erinaceieuropaei | reverse complement strand
TCCGAAAACACGCTCAAATCGTCACAACTAGGGAGTGACTTTTTGTACCGATATGCACGAATCATGCACATTCTAAAGACTGACTACTTTATAAAATAATACGTTCTTATGGCGAAAACCATTTTCGCCGATGTACAGATCGTTACCAGAGGAAAAGTGTTTAACATGCGTTAAATAAATATGACAGCGGTGCAGGATAAGAGCTGGCTTTCAGATCCGAAGAAATGTTTTCACGAGGATTAGTTTCAGTCAATTGAAACCGGTTTTAAGATGAAAAGTAAGATTTTAAATTGGCGAATCGAGAATGCCCTAGTAATTGGCTGTGTGAAACAACTACTGAAGACAAGACGGAGAAAAAGTATAGCGCTGCTGGCCAGGTAGTGCCCGAGTGAAGTTACCTGTACGTTATAAGACCCCAGTTCTCCATTGCACCACAAGCGAAGTCGGGGATTGCGATGAGGTCACATTTGGGCAGAGGAAATTTGTGGCCAAAAAGGTTAGCATAGAAAGGTAACGTTTTCACGCTAACTTCAAGAGCATATTCTCCGCACGCCTTTTTCCCGGGGGGCGTAAAGACACGAACATCAACTCCATGAACGTCCTTAGCAGATACATATTCGAAGTTTCCAACGACCATTGCCACCAGATACGTTGACATGTAGGGCGATCTGTCAAATTTTATTTTGACGTAATTGTGGCCGTCCGCAGGCACAGGACGGCCGGTGGGTGGGGGAATCGTTGTCCTCGACACTTCGGGCTACATAGGTGTGAATGGACATGTTTAAACAAGCCAGTGCAGAGACGGAAAAACCATTTATATGCAGGGATAACAAGATATGCTTAATTCTAGTTCGCGAAAAAATTAAAATATATGACCTATCGCTTGAAAAGGCTAGAGTACATGACCATTTCAGACCTTAATGGTCAAAACAATGACTTTAAATGAGGGAAAGTGGAAAAGAGCACGAGCACGGAAGTGGTAAAAATCAGCATACCATATTTGACAAAGCGACTTCGTTGTCCATTGCAACAAGGCTGATGTCAAATGTAGCCTTTCGATCCGGTTCATCCATACACGGAAACGCCCGGCGAGCATAAACGGACTAGAATAAAAACATGAAAAGTTAGTTAGCCCAGGTTCAGACAACCTGATACGAAGAAGGTTGTGCGGGGAGGCAGAAAGGATTGGCATATGTAATATAGTATACTAATGCCAACAATCAAAAGGACCTTACATAACCAGTGAGGATTTACTAACATTTAGGAGTCCGCAGTGAGAGTGAAGACAAACTGCGACAAAAAGGCCAAATATTTTAGAAAATTGAATATCCAGTGACTTTCTAACACACCGTGAAGCTAACTTGCCTAAGACGATCGGCGTCTTACATGAAAAAAATGAACATAGAAATTTGCCAATCTTCTGGATATGTATGACTAAGCCGAGACCAGATGAAGGCAAAGCAGGCAAGTGCACATATATATACACATATATATCGTGCTTATCATCCCCCGAGGAAGACGAAGGAGAGAGTGCGATTTCATGGACCAGATTGTAATCAAACTGACGTTTCGGAAACACTCTCGTTTCCATCACGGTAATATATCTGGACCTCGAATCTTCACGCATATTACACATATATATCTAGGAAACCGAAAACATAAGTAGTTATGAAAAAAGGAATGTAAACACGAAGACACACTGCCTAGTGGAATTCCGATAAGGCTGTCTAAAGAAGACCAGACGAGGAATTAGAAAATAACGTTACCTCGAACTGAGTACACAGAATATAGTTCTCTTCTCCGGATGGGGATTTGTAAGTGCTCCTATAAAAGCCTTCCATATCGTCACTTAAATGGCCTCTAAATTTCAAGTGAAGAGTCCCACTGCCAGTCTAAAGTACATAATACAAAAATTTGGTCATCTTACCTCCAGGGCGGCGGGGAAAGTAAATATGACAAGTTCCTGCAACTCATCATAGGAAACGTCGGCGTTGGCTTAAGAACAGGAAATAAAATTAAACTAGCACTACCATTGTTGAAATGTGCATCCGAAACAACGATGTTCTTGGAGTTCAGTATTACCGCATTAGTTCGTTCCAAAACCTGCAAACGGAGACGAGATCTTGCGCATTAAAACTTTACACATAAGGGACGACAAAGTCAACAAAATAAGAATCCTGAATACTAGGTAGATTCGTAAACAGAGGATAGTGTGTTAAGCTGCCCTGTCAAAAGTGCACTGTCTTGCAGTGGGGCCCTAAGTTTCAATGAGATTGGTGTGTGCTTTCAAAATCCTCCGAGTATTTTAATGGGTGACTTCACATTGACTTTAATCCGGTTACACGACACAATGGGTTTTTCTTGCCACAGGAAAAATTTAGGACATTGTAAAATTTCCGTCTTTACCGAAAGGTTCTTATTCTGCATATATTTAGATTCGATAAATACATAGTTTCAAACAACTTTCTGACCTGCAGCTCGATGGACGCCTCTCCGTCAAACGTAAAATCCGAAAGATTCGGTATAAATAACAGATCGTAGTTCACGGGTTTAATGTTGTACGGCAACCTCTTGAAACTCTGGGAACTTGAGTGTGTCATGACGAATGGGCACTGAAACCTCAAAGACGGCAAACGAGAACTAATAATGGCTCTCGCACAGACAGAACCTGCGCGCACTATATGTCGAAGCATTTAAAGTAACCGGTCCGAGGGATCCAAAATAAAGTATTCTTTGTCATTCCGGGTCGTCAATAAATATTTGCGGAAAAGTAAATCAAAGATAAATATCGAACAGAATGGTTTTGTCTTAAACACACGCTAATGAATTTTGCGAGGATTCGAGAACGAGGATTCCGAAGTAGAACTCCAGTTTCAGGGGAGTCATGTCAGTAGATTATGTGACGGGCAGAGGCGAATTAATTCTCTTTTTAACTAAATTGACATCCGAAGGAGAGAAAGAACAACGGCAGAGCGTTTTTTTGTGAGTCTGAGTCGACTGTTTAAGTCTGCCCTGATAGCAGGCACATGCGAATCGACACCCGCTGCTTGCGTCCCGCTCGAAGCTGGCCTCTGGTTGGTTGGCTGCGGCCGTAACAGCAAGTTTCTCAGGGTGCTCATGAGTGAGTGTACGCTGGTAAGCTATCCACTTGAACCGATAGGACGGCGTGCCTGTTTCCGCCCGCTGGCGCCTGGGCGTCACAAGTGTGTTCTATCCCCGTCTACGTGGTTCCTGTCAACGACCAGAGCATGACAGTGCTACGGAGTCTGGCGCACACCCATTTGGATAGATTTTTGGACGCCGGTTTGTCCGCGGAGACATCTCTGGCGTAGCTGTTAAAACAGCTGGAACAATAACTGCGACCTGCAATATCGAAGTAGGAGACCATCGATCAGCTCTATACACGCCGGCGACTAGTAGGACGATCCTCCAAGGTTTATGGGACTGAGTTGTGCTACTTTTGTAGATCAACTTTCCCCGTTGTTTTCGAGGCGGAATGCAATGACACTGCGATTCACCACTTCGTCAAAGCCATTTAACCTCCATAACTACGCCGATCCCTCGTCCTTCAACCACCCTGAGGTCAGCAAGAAACGGTGGGCCGAATGGATCATTAGTCACGTGTGCCACCACTGAGCCCATTATACAGTCCACTGACCCACCAGGCGATTGAACAAACGCCGACACGAGGTCATGACGGTAACAGCTGGCGACGTTATGACTACAGCCAGACAAAACGAGCCGTACCCTTTCGACGACTGCAGTACCCCAGACGCGGGGGTTGCGATCGTTTTCCGAATTGTCATATATGTGTCTGTCACAGTCAGTTGATTAACACCTCTTGCTGGTCCACCGAATCGGATGCGTACACGATTCCATTTATCTTTCAACATCATAAAATGATACCACTGCCCTTTACTGAAATTCCTCTCAACGAACGACGGACTGGAGTGTAAATGGATACAAGTGCAATTATATCTCTCGTTGACCCACAAGAACTGTCACACAAACAGTCCTTTCAAATGGACAATAGGCTACAAAACGCAGGCTTAACGACGGCAGATATTCCCCGGCTTAACTGCATTGATATTATGCGATTACAGTTGACTCTGTAGTCTGGTCAGAAAGGTGTACACTTTTATTATTACCGCGATTGACCTGTGATGTCTTGGTAGGGGTCGATACTCTTGACCCATACGATTACACTGTCCGGGCCAAACAACGCACTATAACATTCCACACTACCTTGCCCGTTTTTTGACAATGAAATAGTCTATTCCACTACTCAGGCAGCTGTTGCAGCCGAAAGCATTCGCGCTTATCCAATAAAAACCAGTAAACGAAGTCAGCATTTTTCTTAACTGGCATCGTATTATCGGAAATTCATCCTGCACTTCTCATCCGTTGCTCGACCGCTGCAGCGGCCATCAGAGAAGGAACGACAATCCTACCGATATGAGGAAGCCCAAACTGCCTTCGACGAACTAAAGGCTTACATCCAGTTCGCACCCGTAGTTGCACTGCTGAACACGGAAACCGACGCACCCCCGTTAATGCTTGATACAGACACCAGTGGATTCGTTATGGCAGTAATGTTATCACAGGCTGATTCAACAGAAACAGAACGACCTGTATGCTTTGCTGGCAAGATCTCACCTACGTCTCAACGTAACTACTGTACTTACCGCCTAAGATATTAGCCTTAATGTCATTCATCAAACAGTTTCGTGCATTATTTATCGGGAAACCTTTCATCATCCGAACTGACCACAAGGCGTTGGGGTGGCTACAGAATACAAAAGGCGCCGAAGAACTGCAAGCCAGGCAGCGGAAAACCCTCCATCAACTCCCCTTATCGTGCCAGTACCGTCCAGTGATTAAACCCACCAGCGCTGACGCGATGCCCCGCCGTTCCGACGAGGAAACTGATGAGACCAAGATGCCACACGGTACAATGAATGCGGTTCACATAAGAGAACCCACGCGTCCTCATGGGGCCTTGGCATAGAGCACCGACCCCGATACATCCATTGTATAGAATCATCAACACACGTGCCGACACTGATTGACTGAGGACGACCTCAGAGGATCAATTCAATTCAATTCAATTCAATTATTTTTATTAAAGACCCGTCGGGGTCCCATCAAAGCAAGTAAAAATAAATTTACATGCAAATTTTAGACGATGTAGGCAAAATCTGCACAAAGTGCAATGCATAGTTTTTGAGATTAGAAGTCCGTTAAGCAAAATGAAAATGAAAAAAACGAGGGGTGAAAAAAAAAACTCCAAAGCAAAATTTAAAAATGATTGTAGTAATTTAACAGGAGAAAAAAAAACCCCTGAGAAAAATAGCATCAGAAAAAAGGGAGGACTGGCCTGCATGTGGCGGTACAAAATGGAATAAAGCCCGACATCAACATGGCCGAAATAGATGTCAGCTGTATATGGCATTGTTTAACGGATTTCATAAAATGGTACGTAGGCGGGTCGGTCAGGACTGGCCTGTATCGCCTTGAATAAGAAAAATAAGTGCCGAAATTGAAAACCAGTCTCAAGCCGATAGGAACCCAGATGCGGTCAGTTTCATTCAACCGAGTCCATCCGAACATGGGGGGAGATGCGACCAGACTACTAGTATATGGCGAATATAGTAGGCTTTGTCAAGACCGCCGATGGAGCGCATTCTGTAAGGGCATGATGACAACTAGTCTCGAGGCGACAAGAACCCAGATGCGGTCGGTTTCATTCAACCGAGTCCATCCGAAAATGGGGGGAACATAGGGGGAAGGGGGATGCGACCAAACTACTAGTATATGGCGAATATAGAAGGCTTTGTCAAGACCGCCGATGGAGCGCATTCAGTAAGGGCACGATGATAACCAGTCTCGAGGCGACAAGAACCCAGATGCGGTCTGTTACATTCATCAGAGTCCATCCGAGGATAGGGCAAAGGAGATGCGACCAGATTACTAGTATACGGCTAATATAGAAGGCTTCGCCAAGAGCATCGATGAAGCGCATTCAGTGAGGGCATCATGAAGATCAGTCTCGAGGCGATAGGAACCCAGATGCGGTCGGTTACATTCATCCGAGTCCAACCGAGGATGGGGGAAGGGAGATGCGACCAAACTACTAGTATATGGCGAATACAGAAGGTTTCGCCAAGAGCGTCGATGGCGTGCATTCTGTGAGGGCACGATGCATGAACTAAAAAAATTGGAATAATTAACATTTCTGGTGAGGGATTTTAGGTAGCGAGACTACTCATAAAGAAAGGAAACGTGAACAGATACGGAAATTTAATAGCGGCATGCTAAATTCCCGATGGCCCTTTCTCAGTGTCATAGAAAAAGTTGTCTGGGAAGGATGAGGAAAATAAAAGTTTAATTGAGTCAGTATTCAGATAAAGGCGTAGCCTTCTCTTAAAGGTGTGTAGATTTTCTGAAGATCTTATATTTATTGGAAGGTTATTCCAGAGGAAAGTATACCTGGAAGCGAAAAAAAGGGAGCGCTTAGAGGTGGAGGACGCTGGAAGAGGTATAATTAGAGACGAGTTGCGAAGATTGTATGGGCGACTACTGGGGGTAAGTGTTGAAATCCGAGGAAAATTTGAACTATGATTAATGCGAAAGAGGAGACAGAAGCCCGCTTCTAGTCTTCGAACCCATAAAAATTTTCGGTTAGTTAGTTGGCACCTATCTGAGTAGGAGATATTGGGATGTTCCCTATCTAAAAGTTTTTTTGAAAAACGTCTTTGGACATTTTCAATTTTTAAACGACTGGCTTCATTCATCAAACCAAAGAATGGGCAACAATACTCGAGAATGGGAAGTACAAACATACGATAGAGCCTTAATTTAATTTCAGGAGGCCGTGTACTCCGTGCGCAACCAGTAGTCCAACTTCTTCGTTGACAATGACTTGTTATCCGTTAAAGATACGGCTAATCCCAAGCCTCGAATTGTTGTTCACGGAAGACCGTTAATTTCGGTTTACACCGATCTCCATCATGAGCTAGATCATGTGGGTCAAACCAAAACCGAAATAGCAGTCAGACCGCGATTCTGGTGACCCCATCTACGCGATCAAGTTATCACATTCTGGAACGCATGCCCTACGTGTGCGTCCTTTAAAGCGCTTCAACAACGGTTTCGTGAGCCCCTACAGTCAACGCCCACAAGGTTCCCATTTCAGTGAGTTTGTTTCGACATCACTGGACCGCTACTCTACTCCACCTCGGGACATCAGCATATTTTGGTCAGGCTTGACTATTTTGCCAAATTGTCAGAAGTAGTACTTATTGGCAGACAATATGCAGTATCAATGAAAACTGCCCTCTTTGTTGACTGCATCTGCCATTTAGGAGATCCTATCTCGCTCCACTCAGGTTGTGGTGCTAACGCTGAATGTAAATAAGTGCAGGACGTATGTGACCATCTAACATTCACAAGACTCGAGCGAACCATGATCACCCACCGACCGTTTAAGTAGGACACTTGCTTACCCTGCGCTTTGATGACCTATCGGGCAACGGTCCATTCATCCACGGGATACTTGCCCTTTTACATGGTTATCGGATGTAATTGTCGACTACCACCGATTCACGCCTACCTTCCACGGAGTCAGAGACATATTCTTCCGGCTCATATGCGCTTGAATTACAAGAGCTTTCGAGAATCACACGTAACTTGGCACGCGAACATTTAAACGCTGCATACCATGGATAAAAAGAAAACTTTGAAACACAAATTCATGAAAAACCATAGCAACCAGGTGATCATGTTCTGCGATACCGGCCAATAACACCGGTCGGCACATCTGCAAAGTTCCACCATCCGTGGGAAGGTTCCTTTCGTCTTCTTCGTGCCATACTTACCATCATATACATCATACAGGTCGCCACTATGCCCGACAGTCCATCAATGACAGTTTAATTTAGCTCTTCAGATGAGGTTATTATCACTGACTTATTTGAAACCTGCCACTTAAAAACACCTTCAAGGAAAATGGATTGCTCAAATGCTCCACCCAATTTTACTAGAACGCCTGGTATTACCAGTAAAGATGGACTAATCCTAAAAGCATAATCTTACTCCAGGGCTCAGAGTAATGAATTAATTAATAAATCTGGATTGAATCCATACAGTTCCCCTGCCAGGCCACTCGAGTTTGACCTATTGGCAAGACTTAATAGGCCAGACAATAGTCAAGGGGGATCTTTACTTGGTGTTATCCCTAATTCGCAACTTAAAGAAAATACCACAGTTGTGAAGCCCACTAACACATCAGCCTGTAAAATTCAAGAATACAATGTTGCTAATAATTTTTCCAGTCCCACTACTTAGCTGACACCCCAAATAATAAACCCCCTAACAATGTAGACTGCTTTTCGAAACCATTTAGTCCGTTACCTAACATAAATCATTCCTCATATCATGCTCAAAACTTCGAGAGCCTAGCTTTTTGCTCCTAACTTTCCAATCCCACGAAACAACATTCCTTTTCGTGGGTCCCACCCAAACGTGTTTCCATACAATGGTCCACCTTTAGTTAGTGCTGATATGCCCGCAAATCTCATACCGCAGCAACTTTGTCCTCCACCTTTTACTTCTTCTCCGCAGTCTAGATTTACACCACCAGCTATTCTTTTTTTATAAGAACTAATGAGCGAAACCTGCATATTAGGAACACGTTCAGTATAATCTCTCCCAGCGCAAGATCGGTCGTAAGAAAAATGGAATAATTAAGAAGTGGGGCTGTTGACTTTGACTCAGATGTTTTGTACATTACAGAACGCTCGGCTCACTCTCTCATTTCAGACTCGGCGCTCAATATAGATAGCCTCAGTTTATACCGCCAAAATCGTGTTAAAAACGTGGCGGCGGTCGTCTTCTTTACATCAGAGCCCCACTAGCGAATTTGTCTTATGACCTAAACATTTCTTCCTTCTCTGGACATCTATGTTTTGCTTCGGTAATCCTTTCGTAAAATAGGAAAGCCTAAATCGGATATGTATATAATCCTCCATGTACTCCGGAAATAAAAACCAGCTCTGTGAACTCTTCGGAAAAATCACAGAGACTTCATCCAATGTCAAGATCATCGTAAGAGATCTTAATTCGCCACAAATCGACTGGCATACACATGCTTCTTCTCCCGAATTCCGGAATCTCCTAGACGCAATTCACTTTTCAGACCTGTGTCAATTAGCCCATTCTTAGACCAGAAACGATAATTTATTAGATTTAGTTTTTACTAATTGCATCAGTCCTCTATATTTGGATTTATTCTATGATATTTTGCAAGTGATCATGCATTAATTCATTGCCGTCTTCCAGTTGCCACTTCCGCAAAGCCAACAGTACAACGTAGCATTTTTGACTTTACTAATATTAACAAGGAATTAGTCAATACTTTAACAAGCACTTTTTCAATTCAATTCAATTCAATTATTTTTATTAAATACCCGTCGGGGTCCCATCAAAGCAAGTAAAAATAAATTCACATGCGAATTTTAGACGAGGTAGGCAAAAACTGTACAAAGTGCAATACATAGTTTTTGAGATTAGAAGTCCGTTAAGCAAAATGAAGAACGAGGGGTGAAAAAAAACTCCATAGCAAAATTTAAAAATGATTGGATTAATTTAACAGGAGAAAAAAAAGTGGCACAATATTTTTTTAAATAAGGATCTAAATTTTTTCAACAACTTATTGCAGGGCGTAACAGAAGGTCTTCTCGACCATGTTCCACAGAAGAAGTTTAAATCTACTGCTAATACCACCGCTGTCACACACTTTCTTAAAAACAGACCTAAAAAAGCTACGGAAGCAACTTAAAGATCCTTCTGTATTCTCATTATCAGTTCATCTAAGAATCGTTGAAATATTTGAAGTAGCTTCGATAACGAGGCTCGCGCGAGATAGGCGTACAGAGTATCTAGCTATAAGTGCCGTGAATGCTTCTTAATCAGTTGCTCAGATCTTCAGTCAAAGATAATCTGCTAAGTCCCACCAAGTCATTTCGCCTTTGCTTAGTACTAGCGATGACTTCATTACAGAGGAGTCAGGCAAAGCAGAAATTTGAAATTCATTCTTTGCCAAACATTTCACCATTGAAACTGACCCAATCCCTTTTATTCCTCTGTTGTCTGATGCCTACCTCAGGATCATTAATTTTTCTCCTGAAACTATTCCAAAACTGATAACCCATCTTTTTAACTGTCACTCAGTAGGTACGGACAGTATCCCAAAGTCGCTTATAAAACAGTTATGAAATTTTCCTGCTCTGCTTAACAAACCCTTTCAGTATTTCTCATAAATGGCCTCTTTCCTGACTATTGGAAAACTCCTATTATAATTCCGGTATTTAAGTCTGGCTGTCACTCTGATGTTCAGAACTATCGAGGTGTCCATAAAACATCTCCTCTCGCTAAAATCTTTGAAAAAATCATTGATTTGAAAATTACCGACTGTTGAATAGCCAATCCAGTTATTAGCCCTTCCCAGCATGGTTTTTTTTTATCATATCACTATTGTGAAACATGTTATCTGTCGTTTCTCAATCTACTTAATTCCGTTCGTGATGACCATCTTTCTGTTGTCGTTATTTATTTTGATTTTAGTAAGACCTTTAATAATAATTGCATTCAATGCCAGTTAACAGGCATTGTCATGGGGGGTTAGACACAAATGCGACCGGCAGTAAAATAACTCCCGTCAAAAAGGAGATAAAAATAGAGTTAATTGTTGTTTTTTTATAGTTTGGAGAGTTCAAGAGAAAAAAAACTGCTGACCATTAAATGCCGACAGTCAATAAATGGAGGGGTAGCACTGTATCGGATATTGTCAGTCGCCAATTCTTTTCATGAAGTTGGGTCTGATACAAACAGAAGCGCCGAAGAACAACTGTCATTGGTGGCTAAAGAAATTTTTCCTGATGAGACCGGCCATAGAGAGCAGAGACCACGAACGCCATCGCTACGGTACATTCGATCGATGGGTTCGACACCCAAAATTTGTGGGAGTTTTTCTGTATGTAAAAAGCGAGTAATAGTTCTCTTAAACAAAGGATAATTTTGCAGAATTTTCACATTCCTGGGTAATTTATTCCAAATAGCAATTGCGTTAACAGAAAAGAACCGACGATATTTAACAGTATGTGCCAGGGAAAGTAATAAAAAGACCTCACGGTGACATTTGCATTGTCGGGGAGGGGGTGGACAAGATTTCTTAAAGTAGTGAGTGAGTTAAAGGTACGACTATATAAAAGCCTAAATAGTAAAAATTTTCCCTTTTGCAATCTACAAAATTATAAAGTGTCAAGGCCTGTAAGCCGGCAACGTTCTATATAAAGTGCCACATAAAACACTCTTGGTTAAATAAGAATCTCTAGGACTTCACAGTCCTCTTATAGATTTTTTCAAGTCATACCTGTCTAATTCTAAACAAAAGGTCTTGGTTGGATCGTCATTTTCCAAATACAGCTCTATTTTAAGTGGTGTCCTACAAGGTATCGATTTAGATCCTCTTTTGTTCCTGCCTTACATAAATGATATCTCGGCGGCAGTTAAACATTCTTAGTCATTCATTTATGCCGATGATCTCAAATGTGCATTTTCTTTCGATAAATCTACGAGCCTTTATTGCCTGGTGCAAATCCATGCTGACATGCTTGCTCTCTCAGCTTGGGGATCGAAATGGTTAATGGAATTCTCTCCGTTTAAATGTCGTTGTATGTGCTTTGGACCATATGGGTTACCCCATCCAGTGGTCTTTCAAGGCACGCCTATGTCTGAATGTACCACCATCATGGATTTAGGTCTAAGCTACACAAGTAATTTTGATCTCTTGCCACACGCTGACAGAAGTACAGCCAAAGCTGCCTAGATTTGTGGCTTTATTTCTCACAATTTCTATCTTCCTGAAATTAAATTAAGTCTCAATCGTATATTTGTACTTCCCATTATCGAGTATTGTTGCTCATTCTTCGGTTTGGTGGACGAGGCTAGTCGTTCAATGACTGAAATGCTCAAAGACATTTTACTAGAAAATTTTCAGGCACAGAACATCCAAGTATCTTCTACTCAGTTAGATTGCAGCTAACTAACCTAAAATCAGGCTTCTGGCACCTGTTTCGCATTAATAATAGTTCAAATCTTCCTCAGATTTCGGCATTTACCTCTAATAGTCGCCCATATAATCTTTGCAACTCTTCCTTGATTAAAACTCCTCCCGCTTCTTCCACCTTTAAGCTCTCTTTTTTCGCTTCCAGGTATACTTTCCTCTGGAATAACCTTCCAATAATTATAAGATCTTCAGATAATCTATACATTTTTAAGAGAAGGCCCCACCATTATCTGAATACTGACTCCATCAAACTTGTACTTTCCTCATCCTTCCAGGACAACTTTCTCTATGATACCGAGAAAGGACCTCAGGGAATTTAGGCCAGTTTTGTCATCAACTGTTACAACAAGTAGCTGTAGCGGCAGACAATATTGAATAACTTGACCATATGCTGTTTTAGTGAAAACGTACCATCCCACATCACCCACGTGTCGTGCATCACTGTCTCCACGGCGAATTAGTCGTGGAGTGGCCACCTCAATACTGTCATCTTACGCCCATTGGTTTCTTCCTCTGGATCCACTTCAAATACAAGGTTTGCAAGGATAGACTCGAAATTGTTGGACAGCTGAATCGGGATAACATGCAGGAATGGAGTCTACTTATTGCAGACACTCGGAACTACGTTCGTCCGTGTTGGCTTGTGGTCGGAACAGTAGGCAACATTTGAAAGTATATTAGCGCAAACTTTCGACGAGTACATTACTCTCTCATCTGCATATTTCGTGATTTAAAGATTTAAAAAGCAACTGCACGAAAAATCTCTGTTGATAGCAGTAGTTGATATGGCGACGTTACCACTAAACCAGTGTGCAATAAAACTGAACAGGCCACCTGCTCGTGCCACGCACGTCCTGCCCATGGACGATGGATCAGGATTTCACACAGATAGGAAGGGTGCCGCTCAGATCCCATTTGCGTGGAAGTACCGTAGAGAACCCATTGAGGTGGGAACATCGTAGGCTGACTCTCCATTTTGAGAGGAGCACCGAGTTAGCCCGTCAGTTTACAGGCTTCCAAGATACAACTTCTAGCGCACCGTGATGGTTCGAAGGCATGTCAGGTTGTTTTTAGTGAGAAATATTTGCTGAGTGCTGTGGGGACGCGGTCCGCGGGGTGCCGTGCTCTAGCCTGATCCAGTGATGGTCCAGCACATCTACCGCGTGGTCCGCCGAAGGGATACAGGGCGTGTTTACGACCACACCACGTATCTCAAGATTAAACAGTGTTCACAGTCCTAACGACAATTAACGAAACTATGATAGCACTGATCTTTGTTTTGATCAAGAACGCGAAAAGCGTCACGCACTGGAGGGTAAAAGCTGTCTCTTCCTCTCCCCTCATCGATTCACGTCACAGTGACACTGTACTTTGGGCCGACCACGCTCAACAGCCTGAGTAATTAAAAAACTAAGGCCTACGCATGTGTACAGGAGCGCATGGTGGATGCACTTTCAGTCGTACAGCAGGCATATCGTACCTTCCAAGCCCACTCAAGTTGCGTAAAAGAAGGCCTGCTGGCAGGCTGATTCTGGTCAGGAAACAAGGATTCAAGGTGAAAGCGCGCAGCTCAATTTCAAAGATAAGTGAAGCTCTGCATTTATCTGGATATTCTTAAGTAATTAATGCCTGTTTTTTACTTGAGTCCGTTTTAAAAGTCGCCTTTCTATATAAGGTAAAAATTTTTCCCAGTTTGTTTGACAGTCTGGCAAAATAGTCGTATTTTGTAAAAAATCCATTATAGTGAATCCTTTCCCTACTTCCGCTTTCTAGTTTTCGTAGTAAAAAATACAGTAATACTTGCTACTCAGTGCGCGTTTCCGTTTTGATCCTTCTTCTGTAACGAAAAACCTTTTTTGTCTGTAATGCCCCGCAGAGCACGTGCTAAAAGGCGAAAGCTTGCGGCCTCCCCACCGTCTCTGGGTGCTAAAATCGTGACTGAAGACATGGCAGACGCCAGCGTATGTTCTTCGCCGTCTGCAGATCTGATTAACTCGCAAATTCCTTTAGTACATGTAGAACCTCTCGACCCTTCAGTCGTCCAAAAATACGCCTCTGCTAGTCGTAGCAGGCCATCAGCCGGCGAAATAATCGATCAGCTGATTTATGGCGACATAAACAGCACTTCTGAAAAAGTGCTTGAACAAGCTTTTAAACTTATTGGGGTAATAAGTTCGGAAACTGAGGAACGAATTAAACGCAAGCATAATTTCGTACTACGAAACATTCCGAGCCACTTATCTGCTATGGAGGGAGCGCATTTGTTCCTACAAAGTTGTGGTTTGAGTTTTAGTGTCGCACAAGCTAAGCGACTTTGCTCGCTTAGCCGTAATGCGCCGATTCTAGTTACCCTTTTCTCCATGATAGAAGTCGATTTTATCTTGTCGGGTAGGGAGATGACTAGAGACATCTGCCGTAAATGGCGCAGCTCCGTTTCGCCAGACCTCACACCCCTGCAGCGAAGACTGAATAAACTGAAATCGGCAAAAACCAACACCAAGATAATGACACCTACTGTCAGTCTGAATATGTCCTCTACAACACCACCTGCGGCATCTGCAAGTCACGGCATAGTCAATTCCGTAGGGAGTTCGACTACTTTTAATGCTGACCTCTTTAAACACACCACCACGCCTGGTATAAACACGCCTCTATCGACTCCCTCAGAAACCCCTAGTAAGCCTAAGCATGTGCCTAAGTCAAAGGCAAATCCAATTGCTGTCTCAGCCACTCGGACACCCAATAAATCCAGCACCAGTATAAAATGTTTTCCTCCACAATCGGCGAACAGTGCCTAAAATACCCCGACTCAAAATGTAGCGGGTTCGCAACTGCCCCCCAACCATCATATCAAGGCAGTTAGGCCGAATATGCCGATTTTCCCACCGTTTAATACACCTCTTGTTCCAATGGAAACAATGCGTCCCCCACCCCCAACTTGTTTCCTCCACGGCCGTTTTACCAATTTATTCCTCATGATAATGTCCATACTGAATCAGTTAATTCATCCGATCCTCAATTTCGTCCCGGCGGGAATACGTTGCAGTATCTGCCCCGCGGATTTCCAGCTGAAAATAAGTTAGCTAACAATAGTTACCAGTTTACCTGCCCGTTATTCCCTCCCCCAAGTCCTCCCCTTTTTTATCCACGTCAGAACTTTTTGATGCCACAAAATTTTTTGCAGAACCGGATGGTTGCATCCGGACCGTTTGCTCCGTGGGCAGCCCAGAACTGGACGATGTAGCCCACCTCCCTCAAAAACTAACAGCCTTTCTCTTCAAACTTTTTGTTTTAAATGCCAGATCCTTGTTAAATAAGATGCCTTTGCTTCAGACTTTGGTGTTCGTCCATTGTCCGGATATTGTTTAATAACTGAGACGTGGGCATCAGCCTCAGTAGCTGACTCCGAACTCTCTCTTCTAGGCTACAATTCCATTCGAAATGATCGCCAAGATAGCCGTGGTGGGGGCAGCTGCGTCTACGTTAAGCAAACACTTACATGTTTGCCGTTGGACCTCCCGCACTTTTCAGCGGTAGAAGGCAGCTGCCGGCTCCAGATTGCACTAAAAAATAAGTTCTCCTTACTCGTTGGCTGCGTCTATCGCCCTCCCAACGCCAATCACAATTTTGATCGCTTACTCTCACAGGCATTTCATGCTGCGGCCGACTTAAGTTTTAAGAATCAACTGGTTGCGGGTGACTTTAATCTCCCTGAAGTCCGCTGGTCTCCGCCTTCAGGCCCCAGAAGGTTCGATGACTTACTTGAGGCTGTGGATGTCGGGATGTGGAATCAGGTTGTTGATTTTCTCACCCGAGGCTCAAGTATACTTGACTTAATTTTCTGTAGAGGCTGCTTGCCATCGTCAGTGTCATCCCTAGGCCCACTCGGGGGCTCAGACCATGACATAGTTGTTTCAACGTTGGAATTCGAGGCTGACAAAACGTTGTCCCTGAAGTATAACTTTTTCCGCGATTTCCGATCAACTCGCTCAATCGAATTATTAAAATAAACTTAATTCCTTCTTCCTTACTTCGGATGTAAATGTTTGCACTGCAAAACTGTACGAAATGTTGGATCCGCTTATTTCTCTTTGTGTCCCCCGTAAGAAAATTATTAATTTTGGGGATGAGGTTTTCCTACCCTTACCCTTTCGTCGCAGATTGCGCAGACTTTATCGTCGATTCTATCTTCAGAACGACGTTTCTGTCCTGCCCTTGATTTGTGACATTTTTGAGCGGGCTAAGAAATTGTCCGAAGAAAATCAGCTAGCCGAAGAGCTCCAGTTTACCGAAAACCATTCGTTAAGTGTCTCGAAACTTTTCTCTAGAAAAATACGAACTCAGAGAAAGACGCAGTATCCCATCCTTCGAGACGCTTTCGTAAATCCCATAGTTGATGCCCAGTTAACCGCGGATAGCTTCAATGATTTCCTGTCCAAAACGTTTATTGAAGACTCGACCACTCCGCTTCCGACCATCCTGTCATTGACCGGGGCAGTTCTAGAAACTATAACTTTCACTCTGTGGGATGTGACTGTTGCAATTCGGCGTTTTCGTCAATCTTATAGTCCAGGCCCTGATGGTGTCCCTGTAAGCA
Source organism: Spirometra erinaceieuropaei (assembly GCA_902702965.1). Lineage (NCBI taxonomy): Eukaryota > Metazoa > Platyhelminthes > Cestoda > Diphyllobothriidea > Diphyllobothriidae > Spirometra > Spirometra erinaceieuropaei. Next base: position 81,782 of record CACRXP010001174.1, on the reverse strand, counting down.
TCTTAAAAGCCGATGCAAACACGATCTTCCCATCCCTCTTATGCAAGATATTTAATCTTGCTCTTGAAAGTGTCACCTATCCTACATTGTGGAAGGAATCACACATTTTGCCCATTCCTAAGCACGGCAAATCTCCGTCATTTG
>CACRXP010001174.1:58066-75946 GCA_902702965.1 Spirometra erinaceieuropaei | reverse complement strand
CAAATGACGGAGATTTGCCGTGCTTAGGAATGGGCAAAATGTGTGATTCCTTCCACAATGTAGGATAGGTGACACTTTCAAGAGCAAGATTAAATATCTTGCATAAGAGGGATGGGAAGATCGTGTTTGCATCGGCTTTTAAAATGCTTACTGGGACACCGTCAGGTTAGGGCCCATAAGATTGACGAAAACGCCCAATCGCAACAGTCGCATCCCACAGAGTTAAAGTTGTAGTTTCTAGAACGGCCCCAGTCAGTGCCTGGACGGTCGGAAGCGGAGTGGTCGAGTCCTCAAGTAACGTTTTGGACAGGAAATCATTGAAGCTATCCGCGGTTAACTGGGCATCAACTATGGGATTTACGAAAGCGTCTCGGAGGATGGGATGCTACGTCTTTCTGTGACTTCGTATTTTTCTAGAGAAAAGTTTCGAGACATTTAACGAATGGTTTTCGGTAAACTGGAGCTCTTCGGCTAGCTGATTTTCTTCGGACAATTTCTTAGCCCGCTCAAAAATGTCACAAATCAAGGGCAGGACAGAAACGTCGTTCTGAAGATAGAATCGACGATAAAGTCTGCGCAATCTGCGACGAAAGGGTAAGGGTAGGAAAACCTCATCCCCAACATTAATAATTTTCTTACGGGGGACACAAAGAGAAATAAGCGGATCCAACATTTCGTACAGTTTTGCAGTTCAAACATTTACATCCGAAGTAAGGAAGAAGTCAGTCCAGTCGTAGGAATTAAGGTATGTTAATAATTCGGTTGAGCGAGTTGATCGGAAATCGCGGAAAATGTTATACTTCAGGGACAACGTTTTGTCAGCCTCGAATTCCAACGTTGAACCAACTATGTCATGGTCTGAGCCCCCGAGTGTGCCTAGGGATGACTGACGATGGCATGCAGACTCTACAGAAAATTAGGTCAAGTATGTTTGATCCTCTGGTTGGAAAATTGACAAGCGGCAAAAATGTAAGTGTTTGCTTAACATAGACGCAACTTCCCCCACCACGGCTGTCTCGGCGATCATTTCGAATGCAATTATAGCCTAGAAGAGAGAGTTCGGAGTCAGCTACGGAGGCTGATGCCCACGTCTCAGTTACTAAAGCAATATCCGGACAATGGACGAACACCAAAGTCTGAAGCAAAGGCATCTTATTTAACAAGGATCTGGCATTTAAAACAAAAAGTTTGAAGGGAAAGGCTGTTTGTTTCTGAGGGAGGTGGGTTACGTCGTACAGTGCTGGGCTGCCCACGGAGCAAACGTTTCGGAAGTACCCATCCGGTTCTGCAAAAAAATATTGTGGCATCAGATGATTCTGACGTGGATAATAAGGGGTAGGACATGGGGGAGGGAATAACGGGCAGGTAAACGGGTAACCATTTATAGCTAAGTCCTTTTTGGGCTGGAAATGTATAGTTTTTTCGAACGGGGAAAATATATGACTGGTAGTTTGAAAACTCTGAATCCAAGTGTAACTGTAAAGCGGGTTCTGATGTTTTCGGGAATTAGGAAAGTTTCCGAAAACCCAATTATACCCTTCCTTCATGTATAAAATTGGAAGAAGACGTTATTTTCTACCGGATTAGTAATATAGTTAACATTTTATGCATGCTTTTCATGATGTATGATTGAATTTTTATGGGCATCGAAAATAAATTTTTAAAATGTATTTTACTTATGTAGTAATTTTTTTCAGTGTGTAGTTTCCGCATGCAGCCGGAAAGAAGTTCTTTCGAAAGCAGGCAATCCTGAGGTAGCTGAATTATTATAGAATCATGGTGCAGGATGATCAGTTTTATAAGTGTACTTACTTAATCTTTTCGAAACGAGAACGGATTTTGGAAGTTATAGTAATAATAATTCAGTATATATGAGGGATAGAGGCAGAGCCTTGGAAAACCCTATTGACAGATAGACGTATGAAAAAAAACATGCAGATATTTACGTAGCAGTTATGCCAGTCATTGATATCATGTAAATGTTTGACCATCATGCATACATTTATCTAGTCTTCTTTTGAAAGTCTCAACGTTTTCCGTTAAGAAAACGGAGTTCGAATGACACTTCATTAGTTAGCCCACCTACTGTACCTTGGGGCTCCAGCCCACAGCCGTGGCAATCGGCAGTCTGTGAGTCCATGACACAAGTGGCAGTTTTTAAATCAAATGCTCTGCGGGGTCCTGCGCAGTCACTTGCAGATTAGCGGCATCCGTCGTTGATTGGGTAATGATTCTTACAACTTTCACTTTTTCTACTGCTTCTGCTGTTGCTGCTGACGATGGCCTCCTGTACGAGTCTTTTTCAACAAGACGTCTCATCAGCTAGTTACTCATCTTCATAGGGGATCTCTACCGGGGAACAAAGCGCAAAATGTAATCACCGTTATCCAGTCTTCCAAAGGGGTAGATAGGTGCATTCAAAAATCTCCGCACAGGACGTGGGCCAGTGGTCCAAACTTTAAAGCATTCAGGTTAAGCGTTTTATGACCAACGGATCAGAGGTGTTCCGGACGAGAGCTTTTGTCACAGCTGCCTTATGACGCGTTCGTTGAGCGAACGAAACTTCCTGTTGGCTAGCAGTCTCAAAACCGATTACGAGTTCAAATACTCTGAACCCGCGCACGACTAGGAAACCTCACGTCGTGGGCCTAGGATATGATTAGTTGACGACAGCATTGTAGACCAGAAAGAACCGTTCCACTTTCCCATATCTTTGCCGGTGATGCTTCACGAGTCCGCATAACACCACAAAGTCTGCTGCATCAGGGTAAGGACCAAACGGACTTTGCTATCATTATTTGAATTATGATGATAGTGGACCTCTGCAACATAGAATCTCCCTGTCTCCTTCCATTTTTGCCATTTTTCTGAGATATGCTTGGATCAAGCCGACCGAAGATCTGTATGTTCAAGGGGCCTGACCATAAAGTTGGCTGTAGTGTGCGAGCCCCACGCGTGCTGACACCGCAACAAAAAATGAACCAGACACCATCCGAACTACTCTCCGATACAAAAGTATGCACCGCCCTCCACAGTGTCGTCGGCTTTGCCGACTCAAACAAAACTATCTACATATTCCAGTATATCCACAGAGAGAGGTGAGAGGGATGATTAGAATCAAAGAATGCAGCTTACTTTGTTGAGTTCGCTGACTTTGGGCTCTTTTCCGCGACTAAAGTCTGGGAAAGGCGCCTGTAGTAGTTCTTGGAAAGTTTCTGTCAAGGCATCCATCCCACTGCCCATAGAGGTTAAGCGTATGATGGCGATGATGATTACGTTGATGTGCACCAGTTAAAGTGCTGGACCAATCGATGTAGGCGTTGCAGGTCAGGCTCCTCTGCTCACTGCTCTGAAACAGACTGCTTTCAATGAAGTCTTCGACGAACATCCCGAATGACGTCTGGTGGGAGTCTGCAGTCTGGCATATAAGGTGGCACAGTCGGCGCGACTGGATATGTGCATCTGCACATTTCGCGCATTCTGACTGGCTGCAGTCACAAGTATCGTGCATGCACCTTCCGTTTATCTGTGCTCCTGCAGAGGTTTATCCTGACCAACTGTTGGGCAGCACAAGTGGTTGCGGTTGAAAGTGGATCGCGCTCCTCCCCCTTCATGAAATAATATTTGCTTAAAAGTGTGTTCAGAGGACCAAATTCCAATAGTGTCTCATTTTGCACGGAATTCAGTGATAACCAGTCTCCCTCAGGCCTTTGCTCGTGAACACAAGACTCTGTTTAAACAAAAATGGATAGGAAGTGGTTATGAGTGTCCCTCCTGTATTACAGGTGACCTTGGGAATAGGATTAGTGTCAGAAAGGTTAGAGGGCTTAGGGTTGGGGTTAGGACACAGGAATAAGCACGCCAGGTGAATTTTGACGTGGAGCCACCCCTTATACAGGTGGGGGGCATTTATTCCCGTGTTTAACCGAGATATGGTGTCCAATTCTTTCTTACCGAGTAGCTTTGACTTTTCTCAGATGCCACAATAAAATGGCTATCCAGGTAATGTTCTTTAACATTTCCGATACTGAGAAATTGGTCTACGCAATTTTGTCTGCATCTATTCGGAAGTCTTAGCAAACAGCTGTAGCGGTGTGCTGCATTCTAAGGACTGTAAAAATAATTTCGCATGGCCATGACGCTGTGCATGGGTGCCCCTGCCTTTCTGTGCCGCTGACAATTTTTTTTGGACCACCTTGAACCGAGAAGCGATCCTACCTCAATATCTCCTACCGGAGTTAAGTTATTCCCTTGTTGTCGTCTGGTGTAAAAATGTACGTAAACTAAATAAGTCTAGACCAATTTGGCAAGGTCAGGCAACCCAATCGATCGTCTTTAGCAGCTGCTCGGAAATCGCCTTTATTATTATAGTCAGAGTATAGCATCCTCAGTACGTCAATTGAATTTGCAGAAAAGTTCTTTAATCAACTGAATGATAGACGGCCTTTAAAAACACGACTACTGCGAGTTTCAGTGAATTGTCCCCTCCCCATTAACCAAATCCCGTCTCCGTCTGAAGTAATTTCTGAAACAGAACTCTTAACTTCCATTTGTGCCTTAATAGGTCTGGAATGTGCGATTTAGACTAAGGGGTAGGATGTCACCAGCCTCAAGCTGGTATTTTTTTCCTAGTGCCCAATGCTGCTTTCGGGGCGGTTTGTCTAATTTTCTGATTCCCGGGTTTTTAGAACTCGTCTGATCTATGGTTAGTTAGTATTTACCGGTTTTCGGAAACAGTGTTTCCATCCGTTGCCCTACTTGGCCGTCAACTCCACCCACCCCCTGCCCGGCGGACCCGAATTCTAAATAGAATAGGTTAATTATAGCGCCCTTTGGGCACTGCCAGTCTCCCTTGAACACAGGAAAGAAACCCTAAACAAACTCATCCATTTCGACTGCACTTTGACATCATTTGTTCTGGGTGTCTGTTTAGCCAGTAGAGCGCGAATTCAGATTTTGTTTTAATTTAAAAAAACCTGAGTTCCAAGGAAAAATAAACACAAAAGATTTAAGAAAGAACGATATGCACAATATAAAAATTGAAGCGTGCAGTTTGGTAGTTTCTGGGGGAGGGGGCATACACAATATGTCCTTCATGGAAATTGAGGAAATTTGACATTGGCCTGACCTTGAAAGTATTTTCCAGTTGGGTAAATTTCGGTGTGTTTTAGTGTAACGCCCCTTGACACGGACAGAATTGTTTGAATGATGTAACACTTTTTGGCGCGAGGACCTTGGGTGGAGTTGGGTGCGAAAGTTCACCTCTCATCCGCACCAAAAATGCCACCTCCTAGACGCCTCAATGTCGCAAAAATCCGGCAAGCCAGCACTGCCGAGGCCCTAAGCAGAGAAATTCGGACCTGTTTTACGGCCCGAGTCGACGGAGAACTCAGTAACCAGTGGTCGTCACTGAAGACATCAGTCTATGGGGCAGCTGAGAAAATCCTTGGATACACCCAGCGACGCCGCAGTGACTGGATCAGCGGAAGAACCCTGCAGTTGTCTGCTCAGACGGCTAGAGCCAGGTCCCGCAACGATGACTACTTCCGCCAACTTCGGAAGATGACGGCGAAATCGGCCAGGGATGACCGGAAACAATATTGGGCTGAAATAGCGACATCCATGGAACAGGCCTCGAACGATGGTGACACTCGAAAGCTCTATCGTCTGATCCGCCAAGTTAGCGGTAAGCCCTCTACACTGAGTGACTCTGTTCGCGATGTGAACGGCGGCTTTATTGCTGACAACTCGGCCAAAGTCGAGCGCTGGCGTGAGCAATTTGAGCACCATTTCAACTTAGATACCCAACCTACATCGCCCTTGTTCTCCTCCTCAGCGGAGTTTCTTCCCTCTCCTACCTATGCAGTGCCATGCGATCCCCCCTCCGAGGAATAAGTCGCCAATGCCATACGAAAGTTGCGCAACAATAAGGCACCCGGAGAGGACGGTATATTCGCTGAAATCTTTAAGTCTTGTGTCGACACTCTGGCGCCCTGGCTCCATGAGGTGACTGAACGAGCGTGGAGAAACGAGGTTGTTCCTGATGACTGGGGTTTAGGCATCCTTGTACCTATCCTCAAGAAGGGAGATAAGACGAGATGCGAGAACTACCGCGGCATAAGTCTCATCGACGTTGCTGCGAAGATCTTCGCTATTGTCCTACTCAGACGATTCCAGTCTGTACGTGACTCAAGGACGAGGCCCAACCAAGCCGGATTTCGTGCTGGACGTGGATGCGCAGATCAGATATTCACACTGAGGCGCATTCTCGAATTTCGCCATAGCTACCAACAACCGACGGCCGTCTGCTTCGTTGACTTTGCCGCCGAGTTCGATTCCGTTCACCGTGAGTCCCTGTGGCGGATAATGGCGCTAGATGGTGTACCGGCCAAAATCATCGCCATGATCAAGGCCTACTATCGTTCCACTACTGCGAGAGTCCTGGTCCGTAACAATTTTTCCCAACCGTTTGGTATTCGGTCTGGCGTCCGACAGGGTCGTATCCTGTCACCCATACTGTTCAACTACGCTATTGACTGGATCCTCGGGAGGGCCCTACGCGTCAGTGACAGTGTTGAATTTGAACCCGGACATCGACTGACTGATCTCGACTATGCCGATGATATCGCCTTACTTGCTTCAAGTTTTGGTGATCTGCAGTCTATGGCGTCACGAGTGAACGAGGTCGCTAAATCAGTCGGTTTGTCCATAAACGCTGGGAAGACCAAAGTATTCTCAAGCTGCATCCCGGACCAGGAGAAGGCACCCCTGGGGATTGATGGCTGTCAACTTGAAGAAGTGGACAGTTTAAAATACCTCGAAGCGCGGCTGTTGCCTAATGGACAGAGTAAGGACGACATTGTCTCCCGAATCGATGCTGCCCGCTGGGTTTTTTCAAGCCTTCGGAAATGCCTGTGGAACGGACGTGACCTCTCCATCGCCACTAAGATTCGCGTGTACCGTGCATCTGTCCGGTCTGTCCTTCTCTACGGTTGTGAATGCTGGGCTTTGCGCGTGGCGGATGAGCGAAAACTCGAGGTATTTGACCACCACTGCTTGAGGATCATCCTTCGAGTGAAGTTAACCGACTTCGTCTCAAATGAGATAGTCCGCGCTCGCTGCTACAACATCGCGAGGATAACTCAGGCCATCCAAGAAAGATGACTGAGGTGGTTCGGGCATGTTCTTCGTCGTCCACCTCAGGAGCTCAGTGTTACTGCCCTCGATCCGGCACCGTTGTCCCATTGGAGGCGTCAAAGAGGGGGTCAGTTGAAAACCGGGCTCGACACTGTCCGTCAAGACATGGAGGTGGTTATTGGACCTTCGGTATTCGGTCTCCGTCGTTGGCGAAGGGAATGGGTTGAGCTGTCTAGATCTGCTGCCGCGGATCGTCACGCGTGGAGAGGTACAATTCGGGACATCATCGAGGCCGGCTAGATCAGGCATGATCGCAGCCGTATCAAGTACAAGTAAGTAAGGAGTTGGCGTAGCCGCGTGTCGGTGAAGATGGCCGGTGTCTCTTCCTCTCTCTTCCGCCGATCCCTTCCCCCGCACCGTACCGTAACGCAACGCTCGCATCGCTCTCCTTGCTACATCGGCACCTCCTTCGGCCCCTCTCTGCAGTTGCCCACAGCGCTGCGCTCCCCACTGGCTTACTAGCTGCCATGTTGGTATCGCCTCTCCACCCAGACAGGTCATTCTACAGATGTAGCCCATCCTTCCTGTATCATTAATGATTATTATACGCTTTCCCCGTGCAATCTCGTTACATCACACTATATCCCTCACTCGACATGCCTTCTTCACCTGTGTATGGATGCGTATCAAGAGATGTTAACGGTTCTGTTCAGATCTAACTCAGCCAGGATCTCCTGTCAGCGTTCTCTTACTTTGGTGTGTGCTACCCTTGACGTCCTCGGCCGCTACACTAGTTGGTGATTGTCAGTCTATCTGGCCAGCTGTAAAGGGGCGATCGCACATATCCTTCGTGTTTTTCAGGAGGCTTGCCATAAGTATCTGGAACAAGAACTGGAAAAGGTGAATATATATCAGGAGTAAGAAACATTCAATGGTAAGTCACAATCAAAGCTGTCAATAAAATATTGATTCATGTATCATATTATTCTTGTGAAGGTGACATTATAGGAGTAGAGGTGGACTGTTTACTACGATCTAATATAGTTGTATATATGTTTAATACGGACTTAATATAGACTAACGTACAAGTACTATGCGGGGTTTTACCGAAAGGGATGTTATTATTAGCTCCTTAAGGGATATTAAGTGTCCGGTGACATAGCTGATAGAAACGATAAAAAGAGGAAAGATATAATATCACTATCTGTTCTATGTTTATCAGTGATGCCGTCTTTCATAAATTTTATTATTTTTAGTTCTATTTTCCTGTATTATTCAAGCGGCTGACATCATCAGAGCCCCTATTTTATTCAAAAATAAATGTGTATTGTTATTTGAAAGTGATTACTTAGTTTTTATTTTAAACTCTATTAGGGTTCGACTTTTCCGGATAGAACTTGGAAGAGCATTCCAGACAGTGGCATATCTTACAGTGCGTGACCGATCTCATGAAATGTTGGCCAAAATTCAGGAATGCGTTTCCGATTAGGAAGGATTACTTAAGCGGGGTTGTTATACTGATTATCATGAAGCATAACCTATAACATTTCGGACTCGCCAGTATGTCGACTTTTGAATGTCCTTCATTTTGACCTGCTGCAGACACCACACTCGGTAAAAAATGACGACTTAAGTAGCATGCGTTGCTCCTATTGATTTTCGATAGTCTTATAAATTCAAATATATTTTATAAAAAAAATGCACGAAAGTATGCTTTCTTTTGCTCATTTTGTAGAAACTCACCTTGTTTTCATATTGTATGCCCAGAGAAATTGTGAATATAGGTTTTTAAAAAGTTTCTTATTATGAGATTTTTAAGACCGTGCGCTGCCCATGCATGTAAGACCGCACATGTCCGTTTAGTAATGCTCCTCATGAAATGTACAACACAGCCCGGATCCACTGCAAAATTTCATGAACTTTATGTGATATCTTCTTAAAGGCACGTAGGAATATATGATTCTCCTTACGCGGAAAGCATGCAGCTTGTAGACTGAAATTGATAAACGCTGATGCAATGGCAGATCAGGCTGAAAATTATTCGGGAAATGCGAAACTTTTTTAAAACCTAAATATATACTTTCTTTGGACACACAATATGAAGACAGTGTGATATTCTACAAAATGAGCAAAATAAAGCATGTTTTTGGGCATTTTTACCATAAAATATATTTGAATTTATAAGACTATCGAAACTCAATAGGAGCAGTGCATACTACTTAAGTAGTCATTTTTTACGAGTGTGGTTTCTCCAGCAGGTCATTATGAAGTGCATTCAAAAGCCGACATACTGGTGAGTCCGAAATGTTATAGGGGTATGCTGCATGATAGTCAGAATAACAACCCCACTTAAGAAATCCTTCCTAGTCGGAAACGCATTCCTGAATTTTGGCTAACATTTCATGAGATCGGTCACGCACTGTATGGTGTAGAAATTTGACCATTGGGACTTTGGGAATTTGGGGATTCTTATAATACCTTCGCTATTCTGCTGTTTCTGGGGCTGGTTCGGTTTGTTAGTAAATTCATTTTGAGAATATGTCAGTCGTGGGTGACCTTGAACAGGAAGTTTAGACCATTTTGGAGTCTTCTGATCCAGAGGGGTCGAAGACCGTATTTTCAATTTCCGAGCTAAGTGAAGTTTTGCATTTACTTGGATATTCTTAAGTAATTAATGCTTGTTTTTTATTTGAATCTTTTTTAAAATCATCTTTCACTACAAGGTATGATTTTTCACAGTTTTGTTTGATAGTCTGACAAAGTAGTCGTATTTTGTAAAAAACCCTTGCAGTGACTCCGTCCCCAACAATCTCTTTCTAGTTTTAATAGTTAAATAACAGTAGTACTTGCTATTCAGTGTGTTTTTCTGTATGTCAGCAACGTTTTGATCTTTGTACTGTAACGAAAAACTCATCTTGTCTGTAATGCCCCGCAGAGCACGTGCTAAAAGACGAAAGCTTGCGGCGTCCCCACCGTCTCTGGGTGTTATAATCGTCACCGGAGACAGCAGGTGCCAGCATCTGTTCTTCGCCTTCTGCAGATATTCTTAGCTCACAAATCCCTTTAGTACATATAGAAGCTCTTGGTCCTTTGATCGTCCAAAAAACCGCCTCTGCTAGTCGTAACAAGCCATCAGCCGACGAACTACTCGATTAGTTGATATATGGCGACATTAACAGTACTTCTGAAAAAGTAATTGAACAGGCCTTTAAACTTATTGGGGGAATAAGTTCTGAAACTGAGGAGAGAATTAAAGGTAAGCATAATTTTGTACTGCGAAACATTCCGAGCCACTTATCTGCTATGGAGGGAGCGCATTTGTTCCTACAAAGTTGTGGCTTGCGTTTTAGTGTCGCACAAGCTAAACGACTGCGCACGCTTAGTCGTAATGCGCCGATTCTAGTTACCCTTTTCTCGTTGATAGAAGTCGATTTTATCTTGTAGAGAAGGGAAATAACTAGAGAATTCTGTAGTTAATGGTGCTGCTCCGTTTCGCCGGACCCCACACCACCGCACCGAAGACGGAATAAATTAAAATCGGCAAAAACCAAGACCAAGATAATGACACCTACCGTCAGTCTGAATAAGTCCTCTACAACACCATCTGCGGCCTCTGCACGTGACGATTTAGTCAATACCGTAGGGAATTCGACTGCTATTGACGCTGCGATCTTTAGAAGCAACAAAATGCCTGGTATACAAACGTCCCTAACGACTCCCCCAGCAACCCCAAGTAAGCTTAAGCATGTGCCTAAGTCAAAGGCAAATCCAATTGCTGTCTCAACCACTCGGACACCCGATAAATCCAGCACCATTATAAAATCTTTTCCTCCACAATCGGCTAAAAGTGTCTCAAATACCCCGACTCAAAACGTAACGTGTTCCCAACTGCCCCCCAACCATCATATCGAGGCAATTAGGCCGAATATGCCGATTTTTCCCCCGTCTAATAGAACTCATGCTCCAATGGAAGCAATGCGTCCCCCACCCCCTAACTTGTTTCCTCCACGGCCGTTTTACAAATGTATTCCTCATGTTAATATCCATACTGGATCAGTTAACTCATCTGACCCTCAGATTCGTTCTGGCGGGAGTCTGTTGCAGAATCTGGCCCGCGGATTCCCTGCTGAAAATGAGTTAGCTAACAACGGTTACCAGTTTACCTGCCCGTCATTCCCTCCCCCATGTCCTACCCCTTTTTATCCACGTCAGAATCTTTTGATGCCACAACATTTTTTTGCAGAACCGGATGGGTACTTCCGAAACGTTTGCTCCGTGGGCAGCCCAGCACTGTACGACGTAACCCACCTCCCTCAGAAACAAACAGCCTTTCCCTTCAAACTTTTTGTTTTAAATGCCAGATCCTTGTTAAATAAGATGTCTTTACTTCAGACTTTGGTGTTCGTCCATTGTCCGGATATTGATTTAGTAACTGAGACGTGGGCATCAGCCTCCGTAGCTGACTCCGAACTCTATCTTCTAGGCTATAATTGCATTCGAAATGATCGCCGAGACAGCCGTGGTGGGGGAAGTTGCGTCTATGTTAAGCAAACACTTACATTTCGGCCGCTAAACCTCCCGCATTTTTCCGCAGTAGAAGGCAGCTGCTGGCTCCAGATTGCACTAAAAAATAAGTTCTCCTTACTCGTTGGCCGCGTCTATCGCCCTCCCAACGCCAACGACAATTTTGATCGCTTACTCTCACAGGCATTTCATGCTGAGGCCGACTTAAGCTTTAAGTATCAATTGGTTGCGGATGGCTTTAATCTCCCTGAAGTCCGCTGTTCTCCGCCTCCAGGTCTCAGAAGGTTAAGACTATCTTGGGGCTGTGGATGTCGGAATATGCACTCAGGTTGTCAATTTTCCAACCAGAGGATCAAACATACTTGACCTCATTTTCTGTAGAGGCTGCATGCCATCGTCAGTCATCCCTCGGCCCACTCGGGGGCTCAGACCATGACATAGTTGTTTCAACGTTGGAATTCGAAGCTGACAAAACGTTGTCCCTGAAGTATAACTTTTTCCGCGATTTCCGATCAACTCGCTCAACCGAATTATTAACATACCTTAATTCCTACGACTGGACTGACTTCTTCCTTACTTCGGATGTAAATGTTTGAACTGCAAAACTGTACGAAATGTTGGATCCGCTTATTTCTCTTTGTGTCCCCCGTAAGAAAATTATTAATGTTGGGATGAGGTTTTACTACCCTTACCCTTTCGTCGCAGATTGCGCAGACTTTATCGTCGATTCCATCTTCAGAGCGACGTTTCTGTCCTGTCCTTGATTTGTGACATTTTTGAGCGGGCTAAGAAACTGTCTGAAGAAAAACAGCTAGGCGAAGAGCTCCAGTTTACCGAAAACCATTCGTTAAATGTCTCGAAACTTTTCTCTAGAAAAATACGAAGTCACAGAAAGACGTAGCATCCCATCCTCCGAGACGCTTTCGTAAATCCCATAGTTGATGCCCAGTTAACCGCGGATAGCTTCAATGATTTCCTGTCCAAAACGTTACTTGAGGACTCGACCACTCCGCTTCCGACCGTCCAGGCACTGACTGGGGCCGTTCTAGAAACTATAACTTTAACTCTGTGGGATGTGACTGTTGCGATTGGGCGTTTTCGTCAATCTTATGGGCCCTGACCTGACGGTGTCCCAGTAAGCATTTTAAAAGCCGATGCAAACACGATCTTCCCATCCCTCTTATGCAAGATATTTAATCTTGCTCTTGAAAGTGCCACCTATCCTACATTGTGGAAGGAATCACACATTTTGTCCGTTCACAAGCATGGCCAATCTCCGTCATTTGATGACTTTCGGCCAATAAACACCCTCCCTGCAGTTTCGAAGATCTTAGGGAGATTGATCAAAGATAAGATGATGTGTCACTTCACAGAGAATGATCTTCTGAGTCTTGCTCAGCATGGATTCCTCAAAGCTTGAGGAATTCCTTTGAGTATGTTCTCCAATCTAGGGACAATGGTTCTCCACTTTACACTGTATATTTCGACTTCACTAAGGCTTTTGCTCGTGTTGACCATGCTCTTCTGCTGTTGAAACTGTCCTCTTTCGGAATAGGTGGCAAACTTTTGAATCTTATATCCTCTTACCTGGGCACTCGTAAACAGCGAATTAAGATTTCCAATACTATCTCCAACCCCACACACGTGCGAGGAGTGGAGTCATTCAGGGTAGTGTACTCGGCCCGCTTTTATTTTGCCTTTTCGTTAATGATGTATCCGATTTATTTCAGAATGGTAAGCTTTTCATGTATGCCGATGATCTTAAAGTTGCATATCGATATAAGTCGGCAGATCATGACATCGTGCTTGAGCTCCTAAAGATCGACCTACAGTCTTTCGCCCAGTGGTGCCACTTATGGCGCCTTTCTCTTTCACGGCATAAATGCTCAGTCATGGTGGTTGGCGACGACCGCCAACCTCAACTAAGTATTGACAGTCACGCCATAAATATGCCTGGGTTATTAAGGATCTGGGCGTATCATACTCCAAGAGTCTCAATTTCTCGAAGCACTGTGCCTTGATAGTCTCCAAGGCACGTAGAACGACCGGGTTTATCCTCCGAAACATTAAAACTAGGGACATTAGAATGCGCCCTTTCAACATGTACGTTAGACCTGGTCTGGAATACTGTTCGTTTTTATTAAGCCCCATGCCTGCTACTGAGCGGAAGAAAATAGAAACCGTTCAACGCTTTTTTACCAACGGAGTTTTAACCCCGGAACACCGACATTTGTCTTACCAAGAACGTTGCCGACTTACTGGTCTTGATCCTTTATGGTTCAGTAGATTATAAACGGGACTATTTTTGCTATTTAAGCTGTTATATAATCACCCCTTTAACCCACTCACCTCTTTAAGACATCATTTCCACTCCCGACGTAACATTCGCCGTCTGGTCTGTTTATTTCTTCCTCTGGCACGTATCGTTAAATATCGTCGGTTCTTTTCTGTAAATGCAATTGCTATTTGGAATAAACTACCAATGAGTGTGAAAAATCTGCAAAATTATCCTTTATTTAAGAGAAATATTGCTCGATTTTTGCATGCAGAAAAGCTCCCACAAATGTTGGGTGCTGAATCCACTGATCGACTGTACCGTAACGATGGTGTTTATGACCTCTGAACAGTATGGCCGGTCTCACCAGGGACAATTTTGTTGGCCAGCAGCGACGGCTGCTCTTCGGCGCTTCTATTTGGACTAGCCCTAACTTCATGAAAGAAATTGGTGACTGATAATATCCGATACCGTGCAACCCCTCCCTTCTTGACGGTCGAAAGTTTGCTGCCAGCATTTTTTTATCCTGAACCCCTCCAAACCATAAAAACCACCATTAACTCTATTTTCATTCCTTTCCCTCAGGAGTTTTTTTCCCTGTTGGTCGGATTTGTTTTTAACGTTTCCCTTGACAATGCCTGTAAACTGTTATTAATTAAAATTATTATTAATATTATTATTATGATAAAGTTCTACGTATGAACCCTGCGTGCCATCACTTCTTTACTAATATCTAGTAAAGCGTCTCTGAATGCCTTCTTGTTTCTTTCGACCGTCTGGGGGCATTATGTCGAAGAAAACTGAGCAATAATCTATGAGAAGTAAAACATACATTTTGAAAAGTTGTATTCTTAGTGCAGTTAATGCGAAATTTTTACATATTTATCCACACAGGCGAGTGGCTTTCGGGGATATTTTGTTGACGTGGGGAAATAAATTAAGGGTATTTGCATAGCTGAGACCTAAATCTTTTACCGATTGGACCTCCGTTATTTCATTATCCTCGAATATTATGGGGGGAAGTTTTTGTGGGCCAAAGATCAGGAGATGGCATTTTTCGGATGAAAAGGGCATCTGCCATTTAATACTCCATTCGCAGCTTTTTCTGAAATCAGTTTCAATTGTTCTGTGAATATTGGCAACCGTGTTCCCGTTATATGCATCTGCAAGTTTAAGGTCTTCGGCACATAAAAACGTCTTAGCTGATACTGACATGGACGATAAGTCGTGAATATATATGAGAAATAGAAGTAGGCCTAGGATAGTGCCTCGAAGTACTCCACTGGTAATAGGGGATGGTTCTGAGACCACGTTTCGAATTTTCACCACTTGATATCGGTTTTGAAGAGATGATTTAAGAAAATTGAGAAGGGGAGGCCTAATTCCATAACTTTTCACCATTATCAGTAGTCTTTTATGGGGGAAATTGTTAAAGGCCTTCTTAAGATAGAAGTATTTTGAAGCTACTGTGTTTCCATCATCTCTATTGCTGGAAACGAATTCCAAAAAAGTAAGGTGGCAGGACTGACATGACTTTTTGGGCAAAAATGCATGTTGAGAGGAGGGAATGAGGTTGGCGTTCATGAGATGGTCTAGCAATTGGTTGTAGACTATTTTTTCGAGGATTTTAGCTATAGCCGGTGTTCGGTGAACACCACGATAGTTCTGGGTATGAGATCGGTTGCCGCTTTTAAAGAAAGGTGCAATGGTCGAGTATTTCTACATGTCAGGAAAAATTGCATTTGACTGGAGTAGGGTAAATAACTTAGATAGGAGTATAGGAGCATATGTCATATGCTTCACTATACATGGGGGATTTTATCCGTTCCATAAGAGTTGCCATTCTGACACAAACCGCATTGATATTTTCGGCCATAGGAACATCAGTGACAGCGCGATTCACCCAACTGTCATCACGACTAACCTCTATCCTGCACCCGGAATCCATGCCCCAGTAATGACAGTTCGACCGCCATGTCCGACGATGTCTACCGTGTGCTCCACACCAAGGTGAAGCAGGCACGCTGACTTGCGTAGCATCCACTACACTTCCTCCTCCTCCTCCTCCCCACCTGGGTCCGGTATCAGGTCATAGGCAAAAAGACCGGAGCCAGGAGAGTGCGCAGTCGGCTGGCATAGCCAGACCTGCAGCTAGGCGTGCAAACCCATATTCCATGGTTCACAACAAACGCTTGACTAGGATTTTTAGCACAACAGCACCACGAGTCGGGAGGACGACGATGAATGTGCAGCCATGGTCACGACCTGTATACCCGGCGGGAGCGCAAACTCATCTACCGGCAGGGGACCAGGTGCCAGAGAACTGCCAGTGCACACTAGACTGTGAGGAGCATGGTCTGCTGATCATGGCATGGCAGACGCTCAGATTAATTGAGACTGCCGCCGGAAATACCAACGCCTTTGCTAACAACTCCCTAGTCGCAGTTCCCTCCTGTTCTTACTGCTATTGCACATCCGTATCACGCATCGGCCTAGTCTGACACCTGCGAATCTATCGTACTGAGACAGTACTGTGAGCGAGGAGTGACTGATTGGAGGGCGGAAAGTCAGGCTCAGTAACTTCTTCGTAATGTGACCTTTGTGGCACACACGAATGCCTGGCAGATGTTGTGGGGATCAGGTCATGTGCACCATGCGTAGACGAGATATTTGGTTTCGTCAGCTCCAGTTCGAGTTCGAAAGCTAAGGCCATTAAATCTACCGCCCCAGCGATTTTGCTCACGACATGACAGAAGGCAGGGGTTTTTGGAGAAATTTACCTAGGTATATTAAACAATTCCAGGAGTACAAAAGGCTGTTCCTGTAACCGCATGATTAGTATCCGAGACGCACAAATGTGAAGCCTATCCCGGAGGATAACAGGCATGTGCACATGTGTGACAGTTGGGGGGGGGGAGAGAAGGAAGAAATAAGAAAAGGGAATCGGTGGCAGCTCCACAGCTTCTAGCAGACCTAGCTGGCATCGACGAGAGAACGGAAGAGGGCAGAGGCATCTGCAAAGTCGCGTTCCGCGATCGTGGAGTTGATTTTCACCGATTCAAGCGCCTGGTTCACCGCGCGCACACAGGGCACCGGATGGGCGTCAAAGAAGGCCTTCAAGAGGGGAAACATGGATATGTACACTCAGAGGAGCCAGACTGAGAAAGCCATCTAGTCAACTTGTGTAGGACAGTGTGCTACCAGTCGACGGGAGACGCAATTTTATCGAATCTTGTTCAACAACCACGATGCCGCCAAATCGTTTTTTCTTTTCTGGCAGTGGTTTAATATTTTACCGAAGAAACAAACGAATTAAGCTTACCTTAATTTCGGCGTGCCTTTTCATGCTACAGAAGTCGGAGCAACTTCCCTACAAAAAGAACACACATAAAGGGACATTTTAGCAGAATGGTTGAGAGGGCGTGTGGTTATGCCCAGAGAAAAGTAAGGAATTTCACGCTTGGTAAAATAATGATTACTTTTTCATAAAACCAAGAAAATAGTCCCATTTCAGTTTATAAATTGGCTTTTGTTTCTTTAGCAGGCCATATAAGTGTAAATCGGGGTATCAGTGGCCAGTGCAGTCAGCACCCGACCTCTCCTGATGGGCTCCACCTTGAGCTAAACTCCAGGAAGAGTACATATTTCGCCTATTTCGCATGGCCTGTCTAATTGTCCGGCTGCCTTCTTATGGGCCGGCCGGTAGATGACCCTCACCTTATCGAGGGGCGAAACTATCCTCCCCCCCCTTGTTCACGGACCTAGGGCCGAGTACAATTGATCCACACGGTTGATCGTGAGATTGTTCCCGCATCATGCTGTGCGAAGGCGCTCATGAGTCTGCCGTAGTTAACACGACCTTCACAGCCAAAATTTTGCGATGCTGCGTACAGGAACGTGGAGCCAATCTTCGCTTCTTTTTCTTTAGCAGGCTTAATAAGTGT